>CM070504.1:26001108-26177111 GCA_036346375.1 Guadua angustifolia | reverse complement strand
TTTAAGATTTGGGTAGTGAGACCTTGTTAGTTGTGTAGCCCTTGTTCTTAGCTTTCAATAGAGTCCAAAATCACTGAAATCGGAGTCTGGAGTCAAAAGTTATGCTCGTTTTGGTCGAGCTGCTCAGTGCCTATCGGATAGTCCGATAGTTGACATCGGATAGTCCGATGAGGACTTAGAAAAATTTTAAAGTGATTGAGTTTTTGGGTACTCTCTGGAAATATCAGATAGTCCGATGTTTGATATCAGACAGTTCGATGTTCTCTTGAAAATCTAGAGATTTACACACATCGGATAGTCCGATGTTCCATATCGGAAAGTCCGATCTGTGCTTTTTATTCAAAAGAATTTGAATTTCGGGTGGAGTCGATCTGGAGTTTTACACACATCGGATAGTCCGATGTTCAATATCGGATAGTCCGATATATGTCTGACTAGGGCATAACGGCTAGTTTTTTGGAGCCTCCATTTAAAGCCCTCTCCTCTCCATTTCGAAGTAGCTGAAGCAAGGCTGAGTGGGGCAGTGTGTGTGTTGGTTTGAGGTGTGTTTCTCTTGTTCTTGAGCCCCCTAAAACACCTCTTTACCCTTAGATCTAAGTGATCCCCTTTTGTGTGAAGGGTTGGGGAAGAGTTTGAGTGAGGTGTTAGGTTGAGTGGGATTTGAGTTCTTTGAGCACTTAATTTCATCTCCAAGCTTGTTCTTCGTGAGCATTTGTTACTCTTAGAGGTTGAGGACTCCTAGACGGCTAGGAGGTCGCCTACGAGCCACCGGAGCTTTGTGTGTGGTTGGCCGTGGGAAGTTTGTGAAGGCCGATTTCGCCTCCGCAAGGGAAGGAATCAAAGAAGTGAAGTCCAGCGAGTGCATTTGTGCAACAAGGGTGGAAGAGGGTTGAAAGAGACCCCGGCTCAAGTGTGACCGAGCCGCACCGTGGCGCATTTGTGCAACACCGGGAGGAAAAGGGTTGAAATAGACCCGGCTCAAGTGTGACCGAGCACGCCTCAACGAGGCGAGGATCCCTAAAGGATCCGAACTTGGTGAAAAATCATCGTCTCCAAGTTTGCTTCTTACTCTTGCTTTAGTATTTGATTTTGAATCTTGAAATTGCCCGATCTACTTTTCTAGTGAGTTTTCGGCTAGACCTCTATTTGCTTCAAGTATTCTAGGCTAACTAGTTTAATTTGGTATGTTTAATATTCCACAAATAGCCTAAATCTATTTTGCGAGCTGTGTGCTTTGGAGGGTTCGGAATATCCGAACTAATCCTCGGACTATCTAAATAAGCGTTCGGACTATCCGAATAAGTGTTCGGACTATCCGAACAACTCGGACAGTCCAAAGTATATTTCGGATGCTCCGAACTGTTAATTTCCGCTGCGATTCAGTTTTAAATTATAATTTGCCTATTCACCCCCCCTCTAGGTGACATCCCCTGTCCTTTCAATTGGTATCAGAGCAAGGTCTCTCATTTTATTAGACTTAACCGTCTAGAGAGTAAAGGATGTCGACTAGAGAATTAGTGCACTTACACAATCCACATGTGCTAGATGGCTCAAATTATGCTTCATGGAAATCAATGATGACTTCTCATTTTAAATCCATGAGCCCCCAAATATGGTGGATCGTAGATGTCGGCTTTTCCTCTCCATTGAATGAAGTTAATCCAACTGAAGGAGAGATGAAATGTCTACATCTCGATGCTCAAGCTACTTATGCTTTATGTTGTGTTGTTAGCGGTGAAATTTTTGATAGAATATGCAATCTCAAGAGCGCTCATGAAATATGGATAAAGCTTTAAGAACTATTTGAATCATCCACTTCTATTGAGGATTGCATTAAGGAAGAAATGTCAGGAGATGAAACCTCAAACTCCATCTCAAATGAAGAAGAACCGACATCTCCATCAACCTCAGCCTCCGCCTCAAGTGATGATGAAGATGCTCTTCCATCACAAATCTGTTGCTTCATGGCGAAAGGTAAGAATGTAGTAAGTGACGATGATGATGATGAGCTCACTTATGATGAACTTATGAATTTGCTAGAGGAGCTCAATAAATGTCTTCGGAAGGAGAAAAAGAAACATAAAATTTTGAAGCTTGAACATGAATCACTTCAAAATAATTATAATATACTTCAAGAAAATCATGAATCTCTCCTTCTCAAAGAAATTTTTAAGCCAAAGGTGGATATAGGAATCTCATGTGATTTAATTGATGAAATGCCTTGCATAAATGTTAATTCTAATAATTCATCAAAAATTGATATGTCCACCTCTTGCAATGATTTAATTGATATGCCTTGTAGCTCTAGTTCAAATACTAGTACTTCCTCTATGCATGTCGAGACTAACCTTGTAGAGGAAAATAAAGAGCTCAAGGCCCAAGTCATTAGATTAGAAAATGACTTGAAGAGGAGCATAAAGTGCAAAGCCGTTCTCGATGAGATCTTGAGCAAGCCAAGGGCACCTCAAGATAAGCGAGGACTCGGCTACATCTCCAAGAGGGAGACTAGCAAGACAAGGCACAATGAAAGACATTCGAAGATCATCAGGTGCTTTGCTTGCGACAAGAAGGGCCACTTCGCCTCCGTGTGCCCTAACAAAGTGGAGATTAAGCCACAACCATCAACAATGAGGCAAACCGGCAAAGAGCAAGTTAAGAAAAAGAGACGTTCAAAGCCTACTTGCTACAATTGCCGAGAAAATGGGCACATCGGTATAACCCCTTAGCCTACTCATAATTTTAATGATTATTTGCTTAGGAAGGACAAGAATGACAATGTATTTGCCAAGCTTGTCAAGTCCCCTATACCCTCTAAAAATGATAATGTTCAATTGCATAGGAAGAGTAAATCTAGAAATGGGTTTGCTAAAATTGTTAGGACTCCTAAGCCTACTCAAAGCAATTCAAATATATTGCTTAGGAGAAATAACAATAGCAAAACATTTGCTAGATATACTAGATCCTCTAAGCCAATGCATAATTTCAATTATCATATGCTTAGAAGAGATCAAACTAGAAATAGTTTTACAAAGTATCATTGTCCTCCTAAGTCCTCTCACTTAAATGCCAATCATTTGCTTAGGAGGAATAATTATCGCAAACCTATTCCTAGTCATGTTAGTCTTATCAAAAATGCTAATATTAGGACCATTTTGGTTCCTAAATCTATTGTGACTAACATTGTTGGACCCAACAAGAATTGGGTACCAAATATCGCATAAAAGATTATTAGGCAATATGAGATGGATTGGATGCTTGGTTTCATCAAGAATATAAGGGCTTCATCAAATTACAAGTTGGAACCAAGCATGAAGACAATCAAGTCCAACATGAGCCAACGCCATCTCGGTAACAAGCATTTAATTTGATTAATATTTTGCTTCTAGCCTTGTGTAGGTTTAGACGCATTAGTATCATGCAAATATTGAGTTAATAGCTTGTTGTGAGTACTTGCTCTCGCCTCTTATCTATTCTCTTATTGCAATCTTGAGCAAGTTAAAAAGTGGCACATTTAGGGGGAGTGTTAATTCATATTTATGTATATCACATCTTTACATGTACCCATATTTATATAAGTGCTAATATATATTTTCAAAATCAAGCTATTTAGCCAAAAGTCAAAATTTTGTATACTATTAGTATTCTTGTGAAAAACTAGTTGCAAAATGTATACAAATGATTTTGAAATATTTTCCAAAGGTTTTGGCTTTGCAAAATCAAGTTTGAAAAGAAAATGAGTTTCATGATCAAAATCTAGTTACTAGTATCTTGTTTTCGATTTAAACTTATAATTTTCATATAATTAAAAGTAAAATTTTTTTGAAAGAAATTCCAAAATGAAAATCCTAAAGTTGGTCATTCTTAACAATTCTCATGTTCAAAAGATTTTCAAAAGACCAACTTATCAAAAGTTATTTGATTTTAAAATTCGCCGAAAAACTATACTTGACCCATAATGGTCATATTCTAGCACTTTGTGAGTTTCACCATTTGGATCAATTCTTGTGTAGAATTTTGGTTCAAAATGGTATTCTAGACTCATACACAAAATTCAAATCTTTGAATTTGTGTGTTGATTGAATTTGACTTTGTGGTTTTATTTAGTTCTTCAAAGGAACCCTCTTTGGACAAAAGTCAAAAGGTGTGTTTAAAAGGCCTAAATTTGTGAAAAACCTTGCAAAAGTATTTTATTATGTATTTCAAAAAGTTTTGCAAGCTTTCAAATTGAAAAATCCTATTTTGGAAATTAATTTGGCCAAAATATTTGTGTTTAACTCAAATATACCTACAAGTAGTATTTTAGCATTCAAATTGGATTTCATTGTATTCATTAGAAATTCATGGCTTTAAAATGGATTCCAAATTATTCAAGCCATGAGAATTCAAATTATGGATGAAATCCAAGTTGAAGTTGCACCTTGAGGTCCTTATGAAATTTGTTTTCAATTTTATGCCTCAAAGCACATTTCGCCAAAATTGTGCTAATAGAAAAATCGTTGAAAATAAAAGTTGTTCCAAAACCTTCAAAATGATCTAAAGTTGGTTTCCTGAAAATTTCAAATCATTTGGAATTTATTTGAAGTGTTTTCAATTGGTATCAACTTAATTTTAAAATTGGTATCTTACTGATTTCTGGAACTTTTAACTAATCGGAATATCCGATTTCAAGTATCGGAATATTCGATACATCCTCAAAAATCTGGTTTCTGGAATTTTCATCGTATCAGAACATCCGATAATTATATCGGAATATCCGATTTCTGGAGTTTTCAACGTATCGGAATATCCGATTTCAAGTCGGAACTTCCGATTGGCCTGTTTTTTTAAATTGGATTGGATTTCAAACTTGGTATCAATCTTGTATCCAATTGAATACTCACTTGATCTTTGAAAAGACAAAACTTGTGCAATTCAAATGCAAACAACTCCATGATTCATTTGTTGAATATCTTAGGGAGTTTATTTATTGCAAGTTTTGGGCACTTAATTGCTTCTAAGTGGTATCATCTTATTAATGTACTCTGATACTCTTTCTGAATCTTTGTGATTTAGATTTTAAAATTCAAAAGAAAATCCAAGTTGTCTTGATCTATCTTAGATTTTCTTGATCTATCTTAAGTTATCCATCTCTTTGATACCCAGAAATGTTTATTGCTCTGATACTCATCGATTTTGTCGATTATTCTTTCAAGTGATATCAATTCTTAGTGATTTGATTATAAGTAGTATCAATTGAGCATTTATTCATTTCTTATGTTTACAAATCAATATCATTGAGTTTCTCCTATTTTGACCATTGGTATCATTAAGACTTATTGCTTATACTTTCAAGTGATATCTTTTGGTTGTTTAAATTCTTTCTTGTGGTATTAGTGAACTCGATTATTTCCTACAAGTGGTATTTTCAATTGCCTCCTTGTAGCATAGATTCGATACCCAAAATTCTTGATTAAGAATTTCCTCCCAAGTTAAAATTGTAAGTTCAATCTCCTAAGAATTCTCTATGTGAGATTCTTTACGCATTGAAATACATAAAGAGGAAAATTTCTAGTTGAGCATTGCTTTTCAAGCAAAATTTGAAAATGCTCATTTATGTTGTTTTTCAAGCAAAGCCATTGAGATATACTTTAAAGTGGTATCTAATTTATCAAATGGTATTTGTTTTGGGTTCCTCGTTTAACCCTCTTTAGGCAAAATTTGTGGATTCTTCAAAAGAATCATGATGCGAGCTTTGTAAAGCCTAATAAAATGAGGAGTGAGTTATTTGATTTTGTCTCAAATAACTCGTGTGATACCCTTCTTTCGCCTTTTTTGTGCATCTCTTACATGTGGTTTTTCAAAAAGCCAAAAAGGGGGGAAAATGTTGTTTTTACAAGTAGTATTCTAAAAACTCCAAATATGGTCTGTTTTCATGGTTTCACTCTTTTGGGCCATATAAAGAAAAAGTGTGCGGGAATTCTTGAATCTTATTAGAAATTCTCTTGTAAGCTTAAGAGTGAACTCGAATGTGTTTTATCCATGTTCTCTCTTTAAAGTGGACTTCAAGAGTTAAATTTGAATAAGTTTCAAATCTCTTTCTTTGCATATTAAGATCATGGGATTTAAATTGCATGAAAATAGTATTATCATGTTTATCATCTATATCGTGCATGTTGTACTTAGATATTATCAAACTAACTTGGGTCAAATTAAAAGATATTTGTTCTTGGAAATTGTGCTCTTGTCTATTGACGTTCAAGGTATTGGAAAAGGGGTCATCTTCGACGGTGGGATGAAGGAAATGGAGAGGAGCTCCATAGTCCGAGGGATCTAAGGCCGGGCGCGGTGATCATGACCGATTCGAACATACGGTGGACAAGAACCGATAAAGGGACGTATTTCTTTTTTTTACCATATTCAATAATGTCTTTGCACACCATTATGTTAAATTGTGTCATTCTAAATGGTGTTGTATTTTTCAATTGATATCATCAATTAATATCTTTCAAGAGGTATCCTCTAATCCTAAATTACTTTGAAGTGTCATCTAACTTGCATTTGGTATTATCAAGAATTAAAATGTATATGGGTGACACATTGCAAAGAGGTATGCCCTTGATAATCTTGTGAAATTCTTGATCATGAAAATGCATTTTACTTATACAATCTTGATTCATGATCTTGTATACATCTTGTGATCATATAAGCAATTACTTCTTGTGTAATATTCTCTATATGATCGTGATTCTCAGAATTTAATTTGATCGTGAGCATGTGCTTAAATTATATAAATTTGCTATATGATCTTGATGTTTAAAGAATAAATCTTCTCCATGTGAAATTATGTTCATGTGTCATGTTTAAGTACCACTTACATCTTGTGAATCATGACCACATTTAAATTGGTATCATTAGAAACATCCATTACCTAAATCTTGGATATAATTGGTATCATATCTTGCCTAGATTTAGGGGGAGCTTAATATTATTCCACTATTACTAGCTCCTTAATTTTATTTTGTTCTCCCTAATCTTTTTATTGAGTGTGCAACCAAGGGGGAGAATAGATTTTATTGAATGAACAATAATGATCTATTAAGTACCTTTTTGGGATTAATGACAAAAGGGGGAGAATTTATGAATTTATCAATTGTCCCCTACTCGATTGTCAAAAAGGGATAATTTGTAATTATGATCTCTTATTATTGTTTTAATGTTTGTTTTAATGCTAAATGTCTTAATATTGTCATTTGGTGCAATTGATAATAGGTTTGTCATAAATCACCAAAAAGGGGGGAGATTGAAAGTGCATCTAGGCACTTATGTTATTTTGGTGATTAATGACAAACGCATATAGTGACAATCTATATAATTGTGTAAATGCTTAACTTATTGCTTAACAAATGACAAACCTCTAATATGATTATATTGCTATGAGACTAACATGTTTATTGCCAAGATTGAGTATTAGTCTCATCTATTTAGAGGAAAATCAAGTGGGATAGGTAAGCAAAGATAAGGTATGCAATCTCGGTATCCATTCTATATTTGTTATTGCATTCCTTTTGTGCAAATGCATAGTGAACTCCAAGTAACATGTTGATTATATATATGCACATTGGTTCATATCATATTTATTTGTGCATATATATTCACTTGAGTTCATCATGTGCTTTGTTTCTAGTATGCATGTATTAACTAGAGTTAAACTTCATATTGCTATAGATTGACGTGGTACATGCATGTTTTAGTTGTATATCTTCTCATGCACTTCTCTTAGTGAAGTTTAATCTAGTGTTGGATCACATATTTACTCTTATTCCAAATATTAGTTGCACATGTACAATTCGTGTATATTATATCATGTGCTTCATTTATGTCAAGTGTTTCCATTTATATTGTGCTTCTTTATATGAAACACTAGTGGTAATCAATTGCTCTCAAATATCAATTCATTCATATCTACTGAGTTTTTGGGACTAATGTCTTTCATGAGTGGTTTGGAAAGAATTAGGTCCCGTGTGTGTATGATGACCAAGGTATCGTGGAGGATGATCGTTAAGCCGAGGTCAACAAGACGGCGGTGTCATCAAGAGTTGAGGACTAAATCAAGATCGACTTGGCGTGGAGATCGTCGGAGAGGATGATCAAGTCAAGGTTGATAGGACGAGAGTCTCATGAGGTGAATCGAGTCAAGTTGGACAAGACGAAGATGTCACTAATCTTTTTGTGAAGGTCTTCATGCACCGGAGTTAAGAAAGAAGACGGCAAGTGACTATCTCTAGACTTGTATTATCTTTGATTTAATTTGAGTCTAAGGATTACCGTACTATTAAGAGGGATGCGACGTCGAATGACTTTTACATGTGTCAAGTGCTCAAATGATCCATCCTTGTGAAACTTAGAGAGAGTGTGGTGTTGGTGGTGCCGGAAAGTGAGAAATGTAGGTCTCCTTTGGATTCTTGGTGAAATCTATATTTATCCTTTAAGATTTGGGCAGTGAGATCTTGTTAGTTGTGTAGACCTTATTCTTAGCTTTCAATAGAGTCCAAAATCACTGAAATCGGAGTCTGGAGTCAAAAGTTATACTCATTTTGGTCGAGCTACTCAGTGCCTATCGGATAGTCCGATAGTTGACATCGGATAGTCCGATGAGGACTTAGAAAATTTTCAAAGTGATTGAGTTTTTGGGTACTCTCTGGAAATATCGGATAGTCCGATGTTTGATATCAGACAGTCCGATGTTCTCTTGGAAATCTGGAGATTTACACACATCGGATAGTCCGATGTTCCATATCGGAAAGTCCGATCTGTGCTTTTTATTCAAAAGAATTTGAATTTCGGGTGGAGTCGATCTGGAGTTTTACACACGTCGGATAGTCCGATGTTCAATATCGGATAATCCGATATGTGTCTGACCAGGGCATAACGGTTAGTTTTTTGGAGCCTCTATTTAAAGCCCTCTCCTCTCCATTTCGAAGTAGCTGAAGCAAGGCTGAGTGGGGCAGTGTGTGTGCTGGTTTGAGGTGTGTTTCTCTTGTTTTTGAGCCCTCTAAAACACCTCTTTACCCTTAGATCTAAGTGATCCCCTTTTGTGTGAAGGGTTGGGGAAGAGTTTGAGTAAGGTGTTAGGTTGAGTGGGATTTGAGTTCTTTGAACACTTGATTTCATCTCTAAGCTTGTTCTTCGTGAGCATTTGTTACTCTTGGAGGTTGAGGACTCCTAGACGGCTAGGAGGTCGCCTACGAGCCACCGGAGCTTTGTGTATGGTTGGCCGTGGGAAATTTGTGAAGGCCGATTCCGCCTCATGAGAAGGAATCAAAGAAGTGAAGTCCGTGAGTGCATTTGTGCAACACGGGTGGAAGAGGGTTGAAAGAGACCCCGGCTCAAGTGTGACCGAGCCGCTTGGTGAGTGCATTTGTGCAACACGGGAGGAAAAGGGTTGAAAGAAACCCTAGCTCAAGTGTGACCGAGCCGCCTCAACGGAGACGTAGGATCCCCTAAAGGATCCGAATTTCGGGTGAAAAATCATCGTCTCCAAGTTTACTTCTTACTCTTGCTTTAGTATTTGATTTTGAATCTTGAAATTGCCCGATCTACTTTTCTAGTGAGTTTTTGGCTAGACCTCTATTTGCTTCAAGTATTCTATGCTAACTAGTTTAATTTGGTATGTTTAATATTCCACAAATAGCCTAAATCTATTTTGCGAGCTGTGTGCTCTGGATGGTTCGGAATATCCGAATTAATCCTCGGACTATCCGAATAAGTGTTCGGAGTATCCGAACAACTCGGACAGTCCGAAGTATATTTCGGACACTCCGAACTGTTAATTTCTGCTGCGATTCAGTTTTAAATTATAATTCGCCTATTCACCCCCCCTCTAGGCGACATCCCCTGTCCTTTCATGCACGCGTCAGCATCTGGTGTCGTCTTTGCCGCTGCCATGTGGCCGTGCGACACCGAAATTTTTTCCCCCTGTCGGCTTCATCGCCATGACCTAGCGACATCAGCGGTAAAAAAACCCTCCTTATGATGGTTTTCAGAGCACTCCGCAACTATACTTAAAGTGCCTCCGTCTCTCCAAGATGGTTTTCGGTTCAACATGGATAGTTGATGCTTTTCAATTCAATAGATTATATTTAGTTAGCATTTATTTATATTTCCTTCAGTGTTAAAGTAGTAAAAATATACTAATCAAATCAACGGCTACATCCGATTTCTATTGTCCATCGCACACTACTTCTAGTATAATCCATTGTAAAATCTCTTCGGAATACACGTGTAAGTAACCCATACAGACTTCACTTCATCACACACTATACATACAGTGATACAATCGGTCTATCACTATTCACTTCGATGAGTAGGAGTATCTCTCGTAAATCGCCTCCTCGTCCACGGCGCTCTCGTTAAATCTTTGATGTGCGGGGAGTGCAGCTCCACGAGGTGGTGGAGAAGGCCTTGGCGATGTTGTGCTGAGCCGTGGTGCGGCGCCCGGCGACAGCGGCCCGGCGAGCTCGGCCCTTGTGCGGCACACCGCCTCTGCCACCCATTCCTCCTCATCCTCCGACCCATTGCCCTTGCGCGCCGCCTTCTTCTTCCGGTACACCACGTACAGCGCCAGCTGTGCCGTGCCCAGAGCGAAGCCAATGGCGTTGGGGATCTACAAGCACCAAGCAGTGCCCAAGTTTAATCGATCGAGTTGCAAGTTTGAGTTGACGCATAGACTGACGTATTAATATATTCAGACATGCATGCAGTGTGATACGTACTCCGATGAAGTAGTCCTTGACAAGAATGGAGTAGACGCTCCAGACGCCACCGTTGAGGAAGAGGAAGAAGGACAGGGAGAACGGCATGTAATCCACGCTCCTGTTCTTCACCACCGTCCTCTGCATCACCGAAAGATATGATTGATTTCTTTTTCATCAATTGCAAAGCTCTGCTACTTCAAGCCCGTTTGGAATACGAAAAAATTTTATCCAGATTTCGGTGAGGCCGTGAAATTCCTCCGTTTCAAACAGGACCTAAGAATGAACTCAACGCATTGTAAATCAACACCATGGTGAATACTTCATTGCGTCATATCTACTGACTACTACAGAATCTTTCTGATACATGCGCTGAGTAGTTTCTAGTTTCAAGCAATTTGAAGTGGCACATCAATATTTTCGTGTAAACTTACATTTTACAGATATGAAACAGTTTTGTTTAACTCGATGTCCTAAAAACAGAACAATGCCACCAACTAACACCAAGGCACCAAGCTAGCTGGATACTCCCTCCGTTTTTTTTATAAGACGTATTTTGACTTTGCACAAGGATTAAGGTTATGTTAAAATTGAGAAAGATATGAGAAAAAATAACTTAGATGCCCCCACTTAATTGTCTTGAAAGATGAAAGATATACTTTGTGTGGGTGGTAATGAATAAATGCATATGGATGAGAGAAAATAAATAGCGGTATAGAACAAAAGATCCCATTAAATCTATATGCAAGCTATATATTTGTAAACAAGATCATTCAAAAAAAAATAGGCCTATAAAAAAACAGAGGGAGTAGATGGGATCATGGGAGACGACACTGGCTATGTGGATTTAGGTGAGTGGTCTGGTTCAAGGACGATTGAATGCGTGCTCAAAAGGCGTGCTTTTGTTTCTACTATACTCCATGCTATAAAGTTTATAGGATGCATTTCATATTTTAATGTAAATTAGTATGTTGTTTCTTTTATACCCTTTAATAAAAAAAATCTATATGCATACAGTGAATATAATGTTTAAAGATAATAATTAAGGATAGTCTAGTCATTTTTAACATCTTCTTGATCTATGAGACAAAAGAATATATGCCCTGTAAATTTGGAAGGAGGAAGTAAATCAAAGAAAATGACGTCGGGCTGAACAATATTTCATAACAGGTCAGAAATTAAAGGAGATGAATGTGTTTGATCTTCTGAGTTGGACATTCTGCATTCTCTCACCAGAGATGTGAGCAACCGAGCATGCATGTACTCATTAGTCAGATGTCAATCTACGGAGCAAAAGAACCAAACAAACGAAACATGTTAGTGAAAGATGTTCATTTATATAAAATTTGTCACAGTTAATTATGTTAATCTCCTCTTGAAAAAAGAGAGGCTATTTTGACACTGTTTTGTGATGATGAAGAGCAGTGGCAGAACTAAAAAAATTTATTAGGGGTGTACATTTTACACATATAGTTAGTCCTGTACAATGATTTTGTAAGATAATAAATTTGACACATATATTATTTGAAATTACTAAAAGTACAATACAAATAGTTTTAAGATCTTAAAAATTGAAAATAATTAGAATTGGAACAAATTTAATCAACAAATTTGATTTATTGAAAAGATAATCTGATGATAATTTTCAAATTTTTGGATGCCCCTAATACCGCCCCATTAAAGAACTTGTAAGTGAAAGGGTGATCTTGTGTACATACCATCGCGGCCATCGGTGCTGCATACATCCCAATCGTCAGCGCGGCGCACAGCAATCCCACCGCGAAGAGCCGGACGCCGCCGTGCAACGCCACCAGAGCCACCACGACGATCGCGGCAAGGACGCCGACGTTCACGGCCAGCACCAGCTTCGCCATCTTCGCCTGCAAGCCATAAAAATTAAACTATCCAGAATAAATCCTTTCTGTCGGCGACAATCCAGTCATCGGTTTCACCAAGAATCGAGCCTGTCCTGTCAGATCAGTCGGTGAGGGGATTGCAAGAGAATATATATATAAATTCTTAAAAAATTACCATACGTAGGAGAGGTGATCTTCTACAATTCTGTAAAATTTAAAAAATAAACTCAATCACATTGGAAAGATACAAAAAGACAAATTTAGCTTGAATAATTAGTTTTCACTGGTCAACACTATCCATCTCACTGTTTGTCTTTTTCATATCTTTTAAATGCGATTGAGTTTGGTTTTCAAATTTTGCGAGATTGTAGAAGCTCATCTCTCCTATATATGGTAATTTTTTTAAAAAATTTAAAACTTGTACATATAGGTTTCATAAAGTTTTTACGGTAAGAGAGTTTTCACTAGATATGTTGCCTACAAATGCATTTCTAAAAATAGCCCTCTCTCCCACCGTCGAAGAGTGGCAAACGACACGTGTTTTCTATCGTGTCTAGAGAGTACGGAAGGCCATCAGCCCGCTAGGAGCTTGCCCAACCGCAGAAGCAAACAACGGTCTAAGGCTCCTTTTGCGCTATATAGGTACGGCAGGAGACCTCCGCTCGCACACGTGTCCACGCCTGCCCGCTTGTGCTGCCACGCTCGCCTGTGCTTTGCCACAGTGTCGGCTAGCTAGCTTACAAGCTCCCCAGACGGGATAGAGGATATGTGTCATCTGTCAAGCCTTCTGTGGTGGGGAGGGGACTATTTTTCAAATGTATTTGTGAAGCCTATACTTAAAAAAAGAAATACAGAGGCTAGATAAGCACAGTATTCAGATTGCAAGAGCCGCACCTTGGTCTCACTGGGGGCGTACGTGAGGTAGAGCGCGACGTAGACGGCCTCCAGCGCGGCGCCAGCGCCGTTGACGGTGACGATGAGGAGGCCGCCGGGCTTGAGGAGGCCATAGAAGGTCCAGAGGGAGGTGCTGAGGAGGGTGGTCACGTACGGCAGCCACCTGAAGTCCTCGGTGCTCTTGTTCTTCACGATCCTCCGGAAAGTCCCACTGAACTCGATCACCAAAGCAAGCAGAGCACACCATGATCAGCTCGTGCTCCTGCTACCGCTACATGCATAAATTAACGAAATTGCAAGATGAACTCACATTGGAGATGCAAAGACCAGTATGGAGATTATGTTCCCTGTTGCACAAAAGAAAGAATCAAAGGGAACAGAATGATCTGAGCATGGGGACGAGCAAAAGCAAGGAAGTATAGAAATGGAGCTAGCAAAAGTAACCATGAAGCCACGGAGCATATATATGACAGGACATCACACTGACCTACGATTCCGACAAAGAAGCTAGGATCGGCCATTGGAGCTTCTTGTACCGTGACTGTGTGCGAGGGAGCTAGGCTACCTATGAAGATGCCAAGATGGAGTATATCAGAGAAATGGCGACATATATAACACAGGACACTAGGTGCTTGGCTAGGATCTTTTCGGATAAACACGCCCAAGATTTTAAAACGTCGACGTATCTGAACGGGGCCACATCGCTCGGCCGGCCGGCTGGTCGGTCGTGGCGTGCGACAGATTAGCGAAGTCCATCCCGAACGCTTTCTTGACCTCAAGAGTCAAGACGTCACCTCCAACAGCATGCATAAAGCTTCGCTTTTCGTTGGTAGGGTGAACCAAACCTTCCGACTTCGATAATTAACCAAATGCTAATTTCCCTGTTCGTTTAGCACTTTGCCTCTCTGATCCTGCCTCGTCAGCCGCGAGAAATCAAATCGCCAAATTAAGCTTCAGTAGCTTTTGGACACCGCACCGCTGCCTACTTACTCCGGTTAGTATAGTCAGACGAAACGAGCTGGTTAGCTGCAGTGGCCTGACAGCATCGAAACGGCACTGAAATTAAGGCAGAAAGGGCGAAAGGCGATGGAAAGCGACGGCTGCCATGGGCACGGAAGCGGATCGATCTCTACCACCGGCGGAGGGAAAGAGGGGGGGGGGGGACATGGAAGCCGATCGAGGAAACGCTCTAGAGCGGACACGTTGCGCCATGGAGGCGACGCCGAAGTGGGATCAAGTTCGTGCGCTGGCGAACGCGCGTATAAAGAATCTTAGATATTCCGGCGAGGCGCGTCACTGGAATCCTTGTCCGCTGCGGCGGCCGGGCCTTCTCGGAGTAATGTACGAACGTCACAGAAAGAAAGGGAAGGGTGAGGTCACCGTCGACGAAACGTCGATCAAAGTAGGAGCGGTAATTAATATTGTGTGGTAGTGTTACGTCGCGATTACCAGAGCAGGTAAGTTAGATGGAACAGTTCGTTATATGTTTAATAAATCAACAGTTAAATCTTATTTATTCTATCTATTATATAATATTAGTGTAATGTAATGTAGAATTTCCTTTTCGCTTGCGTGCAGAGTTCACGAGATTGGGACTGGACGCGGGTTTTGCTATTGGGTTTTGTAGCTAGGACGATCGAGTGATCCTGCTTTGGCGTGCACCGACAGCCGTTGCAGTGCAAATTGCCGGACAGGGCACGTTCATTCTCTCCCTGCTGTCTGCAGGGTCAGGTCCGGAATCAGATGCAACACAACAATATGGTGCACTGATTTATGCTCCCAGCCTGATCAACACATGCCAGATGGAAGCGTTGACCATCAATCTTGTTATGAACAGTACTACGAGCCTTCTGTTTCATGGTGGAAGCCGGAGGATACGCGTAGGGGTGGACATTTTTTAATCGAAACCGAATAACCGAACTGAGCTGACCCGAATTAATCGAAAATTTCGGTTTCTGGTTTACGGTTCAGTTTTTATGTTAACATAGTTCAATTTTTGGTTCTTTATTTGGTTATTTCCTTCTGGAAACCGAATTGGCCAAATACACCGAATAGCCCAATCGGTCGTTCCCAAATTCCTGATCCCCACCGGCCACCCCTAATCCAATCCCATTCACCTCTTCCTGCCCATCCCCTCCCAACCCTAAGTCAATCCCCTCAGTCGCCGCCGCCGCCGCCTGCCATCTCATCTCCCCACCCCTAGCCATCGCCGACTCGATCCCCCCACACGCTCGCACACCTCTCCCCTCTGCCACCTCCTCCTGCTTCCCCTCTCTCACTTCTCTCCTCCAACCCCTCCCTGCATCCCTAGTCCCATCACCAACGGCCGCGCCCGCGACAGCATCGGCCCAACGGGCTATGCCATTGGCATCGACGTTGCAGGACCAGGATGAGAAGGAGGTGGTGCTGTGGTGGGAGTCGATGGAGAGGATGTGGAACATCAGCATCCCTGTGCACATTGACTTCGGGAAGACGACACTGACGGAGCAGGTCCCCCACTACCCCTCCCTCTCCCTGGCGACAGCGGCATCGGCCTCGCGTCGGCATCACCACTGTCGAAGCCGACGCTGTAGGGCGTGGCCTCCCTCCTCCTGAACTCACTCCGGTCGCTCTGCCTCTGCGCTTCCTTCAGAGTCCGGCCGGTGAGGTAAAACTCTAACTCCTCGTAAAATTATTTCAAACCTGAGTTGACTAGTTGTAGGTAGTACTCCACCAAGTCCGTTTAAGGTTACAACTGTCGCTTGCCTGGTTGGTAGCTAGTTTGGACAAATGCCCAATCTCCATGTATTTCAGTGACGAAGCCTCCAATCCAGAAGACCAAGTTGGTAGCTAGTTTGGATGAGTGCCCAATTCAGGAAAATTCAGTTAACCGGAAAACTGAATTAACCGAATCGATTTGATTCAATTAATTTGATTTGGTTTTTACCTCTATTCGGTTTCGGTTAGTAGAATCCAAAAACCAAAATATTTTAGAACCAAAAAAACCATACGAAAAAACCGATTTAACCGAATACCAACCACTAGATATACGTCTCGGCCAGTCAGTTTTGATTTCTGAAGCTGTTCCATTTCTGAAGTAAAAGATAAATACTTATATCCCTATAGAAGCGCATCACAGGCTCACAGCTCATTAACGCTAGGTCGACGTAGTCTTAGGGTGTGTTTGGTAGGTCTGGTGGAGCTGGATATTCTTAGATCCACAAGATCTATGAAGCTGAAGCTATGAGTACATTAATAGTGTTTAGATGGATCATCTTGTTTACATTTTAGACCAAAAATATAAACTTAATTCACTTTATTTTAGCCTACAAGTTTCAGATTTCAGATGAAATTGGGTTAGAAGCAGAAATTACTATTTCATAATGTAGACATGAGTTTTTTTTTCATTAAAAGAGGGGGCAAGCGAGTTCGAATGGTCGTGGATGGATTACACCTATCAAAGCATGTATAATAAGATCATTTTAGCTTACTTTTAGTATATTCACGTCAGTTTTGTTTTATGTAGAAGAGTGAGAAAAGAGGAGAGAGAAGAGAGCTAGTTCTTATTTAATAGTAAGCATTGTACGGGAGTATAGGTAGATTAATTATGTATAGAAAAGAAGAGATAGTTAATGCATGACATCTAGAGTTAATCTTTAGAGATAGTTATTGTACAAGTTGGTTTTAATGCTTAATCTAGATGATACTCTCTCCGTTCCTAAAAAGAGGGCGCATTTATTTTTTCTCACAGACCAAGACAGGTTAGTCACGGTGATTACTTTCCACCATTGCCCGTAATTAATCCTCATGTGCATGCATGCGCGAATCGACCATGCAGCACACTAGGACTGCATGCACATGGACATATCTGGAAAAAAACAACGACAAAAGAGAAACGCCCTCTATACTGAAATTGCATGGATAATTTTATGCGCCCTCCATCTAGAAACGGGAGTATAATAAAGGATAAAGTAAGCAACTGAATTTATTATTGCACTTACCATCAGGACTGAATCAATCACTACTAGTATTCAATAACTTTCCTAGTGCTTAAAACACATGGGAAGCAAGGAAAAACATTAGGGAACGACCTATGGGGAATAGGCTCACGGGGGGGAAACGATGGATCCGTGGAGTTTTTCTTGAAGAACGCTGGGGAAGGACAGAGATCATGTTGCAATTAATTGCAACTACTCAATATGCAATTGCACATGATTTGAGCCAACGGTCGTGACTCACGTGCTACAGTATTGGCAGTGCTGCAGTATAAAAAGTGCTACAGTATTGCGAAAAGGTCTGAACAGCTGATTTACTATCCTACGGTGCTATTTGTAACTGTTTAAACTGCACATACTTCGTATATTAAATGTGGAAGTTTTCCCTGCTGCTTACCGTGCCACGCGTATTTCGGACTGACATGGCCTCTCCGTGCGCAGTTGAGCCACACGCATGGGAGCGTCGTGCATATGGCTAGCTCGTACATGAGCCATATCGTTCGCGTGGCTAATTCAGTTGTGCAACTTAAGTAATTAATTAGCGTTTTTGCGAAAATAGGATGTGCCTTTTGTTGCTAAGCACGCAGAAAGTGGCATTTCAAGCTCAAACTGCAGCTGAGTGTTCATCCGTCCATGGCGCCGGAGGCGAAGGTGCCGCTGCTGGAGGGGAGGAGGGGCGCGACGCCCGCGCAGACGCTGGGGAACATCGTCGTGTCCATCGTCGGCACCGGGGTGCTCGGCCTGCCCTACGCCTTCCGCACCGCCGGCTGGCTCGCAGGCGCTCTCGGCGTCGCCGGCGCCGGCGCCGCAACCTTCTACTGCATGCTCCTGCTTGTCAGTATTACATATCTGCTCCTCCATGTTCTCCCCCTGTTTTTACTTGGATTTCTCAAGATTCAATCAGCTTCACGAACAGTTGCTTTTACTCGCTTAATCCGATCTTTATGCGGTCAATTAGTCTCACCAACTTTAGTACTTTTTTTCGTTCGTTCTGAAGTTGGATTGCAGAGACAAGCTACGAGAGCAAGAAACAGAGGAGCACGACCAGCATCAGCACGGCAACTACACCTATGGAGATTTGGGTGAGAAATGCTTCGGCCCTATTGGCCGGTGCGTCACAGAAGCCACCATCATCCTCTCCCAGACCGGTGGATCCGTCGCCTACCTCGTCTTCATCGGCCAGAACATCTTCTCCGTCTTCCCCAGCACAGAACATCGGAGGCGCGGCGGCTGCGTCGCGAGGATGCTGCGTCGCGAGGGAGAGAGCCGAGTGAGTCATGAGGGGAGGGGATGACGAGGGGAATAGGAAAGCGCTGGCTGGGAGCGGTAACGAGTTTGTGAGGGGCGATATCAGTTTGCGCTGTGATCCATTACGGGACTCGGCCAACCAAACGTGAGCAAACGAAAGTCGATAGCGCCGGGAACTATTACGGGTAGCGCAGCTTAAATGGCGTAGCGCAGCGGGAGACGATTCGAGCGTGATGCCCGCGACACGCATTTAAGTCCCGCCCCGCCGAGTTTTTCCCTGCACGACATGTGGCGCGGATGCTAAGCCGCCGTGTAGTATTTTTTTGTGAAAAGATCTCCGAAAATCCACAATATTACATGCAGGTCCTTTTTGCGGAAAAGACTACAAAAATTACGGTTTTTTTAGTAAGTTTTTAGAATTACATCTAGGTTCTTTTCTTTGCGGGAAGGTCCCCGATAATGCAATTTTTTTGGATTTTTTGTGAAAAGATCCTCAAAAGTCTACAATATTACATGCAGGTCCTTTCTACAGAAAAAGCCTAAAAAATACGTCTTTTTTCAGGAAATTTTCTAGAATTATATCTAGTTTCTGTTCTTTGTGGGAAGACCCTTGACGATTGGTTTTTTTTGGAAATACCCCTAACAAAATAAAATTTATTCTAGAGTCCTAGAATCTTTTTTAAAATTACAGCACGCGTTGCGAAAATTATATGATTTGTTCTGGAGATTTTTTAAAATTATATCTAGATTCTTTTCTTTATAGAAAGGTTCGGATTTCGCGTTACGCCTAGTGCGGCACGGCGGGCACGCACATCTAGTTAATAGCAAATGCAGATAACCTGTTCCCTGGGACTATTCTTTCCCGTGGGATGTGGGCAGCAGGGAACAATGTCCACATGGCTGAATCATCCAACGTGTAAAGTATTGATCCCTAGAGTTTCAAAATAATCAAAATAAATAATCTCAATCTCCCAAAAATTGATAAAATGCCATCCCTGATATTGCCGCTCGCTAAAATGCCACTCAACTCTCAATGACATGTGGGACCTTCTGTGTCACTTTTTGAAGCATTAGGAAGAAAAAGCTATTTTCCCTAGACTGCAGCTCACCCTATAGAAGGTTTAATGTGTACTTTCTTTTAAAAATACAATAGAATAATTCTGCCCCATGTGGTTTTGATGAAAGCCCTAGGGATAATTTAAATTAATTTTCATATGTAAATTAATCATGACTCAAATCTAGCAATATCAGTCGAACGTCATCATGACACTAAAAATCATTGAAGCAACATCATCAATCAAGTGCTTAAACCATCCATTTAACACTAGAATATCATAATATATAGTTCATCCTTCTTCATAAATGACACAATTCCGCTTCATTACACAACAAAATGACAGGATGACTAGCAACGAAGTTTGTCCCAAAGTTAGGCCCTATGCCTATGGCTACCAAATGAGTAGGGCCTAACTAGAAACAGTATGACTTGTGTTCGGACGTTTGATACACTGTTTGTTTTTTCGGACGCTTGCAATATTTTTTTTGCTATCGTGCAACATTTTCTTCGATAACACTATAAACAATAGAAAATGTTGGTACAGTAAACAGATGTTACAGACGTTTAAAAATGTTGCACACGTTGAACAAAAATATTGTACATGTTGAAAAAAATATTACATGAAACGTCCGATGAAATAAATAATGCATCGGACGTCCGATTGCTAACACTCACCATCTAGAAATGCACCAAGCTCATCCACTTGTAGCGCTAACAGTTGTTTTATTTAGCATGGCTAGAGTGGGGAGGTACGCACCGGCGTCTTTAAAAAAATCTGAAAAACGTTGAGATCACATCTCCCATGAATTAAATTTATTAGTTGAACTGATTTTGATTTCGGTGGCTTAGGATTTATAAGAATTTAGAATTATTTATATTATAATTTTACCAAATTTTAAATATATATGTTGAATTTATAATATTACAGTATTATTATATACTCGCTCCATTCCATAATATAGGGTGCATAAAATTTTTTACAAATACCAAGGAAGATCAGTCTAGATGATTAGTTTCCATATTTACCCCTAATTAACTGGGCTAATTACTTTGCCTCTAAAATGGTGCATGCATGAAGAGGCTCCTCGTTAATGCATGAGGCTCCTCGTTAATTTGGCCTTGCGTTAATGCATGGAGGCTCTGCCTTGCGCCCGATTTTCTCATTCACTTCGTCCGATTTTCTCATTCGCTCACGATATCGGTAGCGCCCATTTTTTCACTTTTGCAGCGTGCATGTAGCTCCCGTCCATGACTTCACCGCCACGCCGTCCACGACTTCGTCGTCGCTTGCGCCGTTCACGACTTTGCCCCCTAGACACGAGCGTCTCCCACTACAATGAAGAGGCTATCTGGCGGTTTGAAACCGTTTTTAGAAGCGTTTGAAACCGTTTTTAAGCGGTTTTAGAAGCAAGCCGTGAGTGATACTCTGTCGATATCTGGCGATTTTATAACCGCTTGTAGAAGTCACTTCAAAAGACAAATAATATTGTGATGGTCGGGATTGAACTCATGACCTCCTCACCTCCTCGTGACCCACGTCTCACCCATCTAACCAACCCACCCACGCGTGCTCTCCGATAGAGTAGGGCATGCATTCCTTTTATTATTTGGCGGGCTTCTCTGGCGGTTGGGGACACGAACCCTTCTAGAGTTGGCTCTAGAAGGGTTCGTCCCCAACCGCTTCTAAACTAAGGGTTCGTGTCGAATCGCTTCTAGAGCTCTAGAAGGGTTCGTGACCTGAACCGCTTCTAGAACTCGAGGGCTTTAGAAGGGTTAGTGTCACGAACCCTTCTAGAGCTCTAGAAGGGTTCGGGACACGAACCGCTTCTAGAGCTAGGGCTTTAGAAGGGGTTCGTATCTAGAACCGCTTCTAGAGACCCCCTTCGATCCGTTGCCCATGAACCGCTTGTGGTGCAGATAGCACAAGCAGTGCGCAATTAACCGCTTATAATGGGCCGTTTGTGAAGATCGATTCTGTAGTAGTGCCCATCGCCGCGTCGTGCAGTACTGCCTTCATCTGTGGTGTCTATGGTGAAGAGAATAGGGATAGTCATGCATGCATGCGATCACTCGATGGTTAAGGTTGAGAGAAGGAAAGCCTGCATGTAGTTAAAGTGGAGAGAAGGAAAGGCTTCATGCATGCACCGATTCTGAGGCAGCTCACACTTAAGGTGGAGAGAAGGAAAGTGCATGTAGTTAAGATGGAGAGAGGAAAGGCTGCTTGCATGCAAAAGGGAACCGAAGGATTACATGCGGGGTAGAACAGGAAAACAAGTATAGTAGATGAGGATGCGCCTTATAAAATAGATATGTATGGAAAAACTAAAACGTTCTATATTATGAAATGGAGGGAGTAAAATTATAGAGCCCATATAATGTAGCCCCTCTCTGTTCGCCGCCAGATCGGCAAGCACGCACGCGCCGCCCACCTTGCAGAAAAGGACGTCGGGCTTGGGCTCCTGCAACTGCAAGCGTGGAAGCCTACGGTGTCTCTCGCAGCCCACGTAGCCCAAGGCAGTTCGCGGAATTTAATATGCTTTTTTTATCCGAAAATCAAATGATCGTATATTTTGAATGGATTGCCCAATTCATTATCCGTTTGAATCACCGTGCTTTTTTATAATGATATATATAATTAAAACCACACTTCCTAGCAATAAAAATATACATACATACATACATATTCTTAATAATAAAATATACATAATATATTCCGTGGGTTTTCATAATCCTGTTGTGCAAAAATGGGATTTGCATTTGAAATAGATGTCCGAGTTGCTACGTATATCATGATCGATAAAGAAATCGTCGAATCATCTGTTCCTTTACCCAAGAAAAATCATTTCTATTTTTCATGTCCAATTGCATATCCTGGAATTTATAGCAGTTCTTATCATTTAATATCTATCCCTTTGGTTTTATTTACATAAGAGATATTATTTATAGTCTATCTCTTTCTATATATTGGAAGTCAGGAAATTCTCATAGAAACATTGAGAAATTGTGCAGATAGAAAACTCTAAAGAAAGAAAAAAAGAGACCCATGTCATGATTTTCAAATCTTTTCTACTTAGTAGTCTAAGTTTCTTGATGAGAATAATTAATTCGGTCGTTGTGGTCGGACTCTATTATGGATTTCGTTCCACACATTATTCCCTAATTTTTGATTCGTTCATAAATAATGTGTCAGACTGTCAGTGCATATAATTTTGATCTTAGAGAATGTTTCACCAGTTCATTGACATGTTCTGCGCGTTAAGTTACAAGGGGACAGACCAATGTTCTATTTGCTTGGTTTCAATGTTTTAATAATTTATCAACGTCGTTTGAATAGTTCATCGACAAAATTCCAGTGGCAGAGCTAGGAGCGAGAAAAACCAAGGCTTCGCTTGATCAGTAAGCAAGCTTTGCAGATTTGTCATTTACTTCTTTTGTTTTAGGGAAGGCTTCTCTGATTTTCCACGACAGCATATTATGCCTGGGCCAGTCTGATCAAACCGAGCAGAAGGCCCCTCGATGGCGCGTTAGCAGGCCGTGGGCCCACACAGTTCGGCGGCAGGAGGGCCATGCGCGCGTTGCGCATAGCATTTCCGGCGAAAACCCCCACCCACTTCCCGCCCGAACCACCCAAACTCCCCGCCGGCCACCGCGACACCCGGCGATGTCGGCAGCCGCCGCAGCCCCGCCCTCCTGGCAGCAGCCCCTGCTGCCCACCGCCGAATCCGTTCTCCACCTCGCCTCCCGCGACCCCTCCGCCGCTCTGGCCCTCCTCCCCGCGCTCCCGCCCCACGCCCTCGCCGACCTCCTCTCCTCCCTCTCCGCCGCCTCCCCCCCGAACCACCTCTCCCTCCTCCCCGCGCTCCTCTCCCTCTCGCCCTCCCCCTCCGCCGCGTCTGCGGCATTCTCTTCTCTCCTTTCCGCGCCCGACTGGCCCTCCGCCACCCTCCTCGCCATCGCCTCCCTCCTCCGCGACCTCCCCGCGGCCTTCCGCTCCCGCGTCCCGGCCTTCCTCGCCAAAATCCTCTCCCTCCTTCCCAGCGCCGACGCCCAGGACCTCCCCGCCCTCGCCTACCAGCTCCTCCTACTCGCCTCCAAGCCGGTCCACCCCCGCGCCGTCCTCGCCGGTCTACTCCGCTTCTTCGGCGGCCGGCGCGGTGCCCGCGCGCGTGCCCCGCTGTCCATCGCGCGGCAGGTCGAGGGCACCGTGCTGATGCACGTCGCCTTCGCGGTCAAGCAGGACCCTGCGCTGGCAAGGGAGGTCATATTCGCCGTCAAGGCGGACGCGGCGGGCGCGCTCAGCGGGTTCGCCGTGGCGGTGCTGCTATCTGTGGCGCGTGTGCGGAGGTTCGAAGAGGGCGCCATGGCCGTGCTCCGGGACGCGGTTGCCACGTCGCGCCGGGATTATCGGATGTCGAGGTGACGCTCTTCGAGGCATTTAGTTTAGAAATTTGTTCTGATTGGGTGGTTCCGTGGTTGCTAACTGGTGTCACTTAGGCGCTGCAAATGGTTGCCGGATTGCCTGAAAGAGGAGTGTGCGCGGGCTGCCCATTGCGTTGAGAAGGCGTTGCTGAAATCTGTGAGGAATTCATATTTCGAACCTATGACGTGAATTGTGAATTGATCAGAAAGTCTAGGATTACTAGTTCTTTTGGTGGTGTAATTTGGTTCTTAATATTCAGGTCGATGAGAGCATTGGAGGAAGGGAACATGTTGTGCCGAGCATTGTTGAGGTGGGCTTTCTCCTGTTAGAGGCCTCAGATGGTGATCGAGGGGAGGAAGATGGCTCAAACGCAGGGGTTATGAGCACTGAAGAAGTAGGTATTAATATGCTCAAGTCATTATTTGAAATCCACGAAATGACACGAACTAAGGTATGCATCCAGGCACTGTGGTCTTTGTATTGATGAGTTAATTATGATTAGCTGCTTGGTTCATTTAATATGTCACAGCGTGCTTCCATTTTGTCTACTTGAGGTCAGGTAATCGAACAATGCAAGTTCCGGATTCTCTCAGCAAAACTTCATCAAAGTGTACCAGTTTTTAGGTAATGAAACCCTTGAATTTTAGTCAAATTTACAAAGTACAAGTTATAGCCTCCGATTCAATATATACCTTTTTATTTTTGAGAGAATCTATCTTTCCCTACAGGTTGCTTGAATGCTTGGTTCGGAGTTACCCATTTCCAATGCTCGAATATATTGCACACCTGAAGGACTTGCTGGATTATTTTGCCTTCATGAATGACAAGATATCGACTGGTCTAATTAATTGCATCTTGCCACTCACAAAGTTCAGCCGTGATCTGAAGGTCTTTGACCTTAACAGTATTCCATGTTTTTCTTGTTGTAAAATACAGTATGATGATTGTTGTAGAGTTTAACTTTACAGGATTACATAATATTGGTTGTAAGAAAGGCCATGTTCAAGCGGGAGGATGCTGTCCGGATTTCTGCTACAAATGCTATAGTAGAGCTGATTATAACAGAATGCAAGTACAGGAAAAATGAAGCCAATCCTTTTCAAGACTCTTCAAGTCAACCAAGCTCTAGCCAGCAACCTGAGACACATCTGGAGGTTGGTGGAGGCCTCTTTCAAGAACTAAGTGGATTGCTTCACAGATGTCTCTCACAGCAGGTGTCACTGCTTTACGGATATATTATACCACCCATTTGTTCTATCCTTCATCTCTTGAAGGATATATACAGCTCCCAACATAGCTATTTTGCTCTTACAGGCTAGAGTCAAAGAGGTCTTGTATCAGGGTCTCACACAAATTGCTATCTCTGATCCGGTTGTTGCAGAAAATGTCCTTGATTTCCTGTGGCCTCACTTCCTAAACTATTACACAGAGGTAACAGTCCCTGACAGATTCTTATGTCCATTTTTGTTTGCTCGATACTGTAGATATACATCCTTTTATCAAGCGAAATGAGGTTGTTCTCACTAGTTTTTGTTGCCTGACTTGCTTTAGCATGCAGAATGCCCCCTTAAAATTGATTCATGCTTTAAAGTCGAGAATGCCAAAGTATGCATTGTGGAACCTTTAGATTGCCTACTGTCATGCGTCTCATGCATTCTTCGAGTTCAGCAAAATAGTAAATGTGAGCGACCACGAGATGCATATTGGAAGTGCTTTGGTTTTGCTCCTTCGCAGGATAATGTGGTTTGCTCTTTACTCAGTACTCCTGTAATCCATAACGAATGGCTTGTCGTATTATGTTTTCATAGCCTTAGTTATTATCAGGTTGGAAGATCATCATCAAGTGACTTGTTCATGAAAGCTTTATCAAAAATCCAAATGTACTTGAGGAAATGCCTCACTGAAGGTTTGTGATACGCCATTTGAGCTTAAGTTCTTAAAAAATGTATTTGATAGGACATTTTTTTTCTGTGCTTACTGTTTGTGTATTTGATCCATACTAGATCAACGAGGACAAACCCAAGAAGCAGGCTCTCTTTCTTTGCCTTTGGAGATGGCTCATTGTCATAACCTTGCTATGCTTGGAATCATTGAGGTTTTTGTCGATTTTGCTGCTTCAAAACTACAGAAAGCTGCTGATGAACCAAAGGAAATGTTAGAAAAAGAAATACTGGAGCTTGTTGATGCACATGGTGGCTTTGAGAGGAAAACAAGCAAGAGCAGGGAGAAGATTGTGCAAAGAAGATGGAATTCAAGTGATGCTACAAATAAGCAGAGTAATAAACCCAAGGAAAATTCAAATGCTTCCTTGCAGAAATTACATGAAAAGACAGGGAAATTTATGGATTCAAGTTTATATGAACTTGTAGTGATGTGTGTCAAGCAATGCACTGCTGATAACTATGATAAATGTACTCAGCGTCCTAGCCAATCTAAATTGAACCGGTGCTCCATTCTATTATCTTTTGTACTGAAAGCCTGTCTTGAAATGTTCAAATCACTTGCAGCAAAGGGAGGTGGGGCAACTATTGGAAATGTAAGAACAGTTTTGTATGAAGATGTAAAAAAGTTAGTGCAGCCAGTAATGCAGCTCATATGGTGGCTTATGTTAGATTCAAAGAAAGATAATGGTGGAGTCAAGAAGAACATGATCCAAGGGAAGAAAAACAATGAAAACAAAAAGGATCAATTATATCTGGCAATAACATGCTTGAAAGAACTGTTTAAGCTAAGTCTGTCAGAAGATCGTTCTGTTGATATTATTGATGTTCTGATATCTTCGGCTCCACCAAATATAGAGGAGATGATGATTGCCGGCCAGCCTCTTGACAGGAATGACACTGCAATGGTTGATGGTCCTAACATAAGAAGTGCTCATGTGCTTCTCAACATATTGAAGATGTTATATGGCCAAGTTCTTTCCCAATCACTTTTACGTGAATCTGAGGTAAATCTATTTGTAATCTAGGCAGGAAAGCAACATCTGGTGGTTTGTGTTTTTTTAATAGATTAAAATAGTAGAAATAGGATGATCTGTTACACTTAGTTAGCATAATAAACATAATGTGCATAGCACACGAGATGCATCTGCACTGTCCATTTCCTTGTCAATATTCACAAAGGCAACTAGTTTACTCACTTATCTTTGTGGGCAGCAGTTATCTCACAATTCACTTCCATGTAATATAGATGTAGCTAAGTCTATCCTTTTATATTTGTGATAGAAAGTCATGGATAAAAATGTTTGTACCATGTTGGGAGAAATTGCTCTTCCAACCTGGCAGTTGCCAGACTTTGAACACTTTACTTGCCTATTCTTTGTTTGAGTATGGACAATGCCATATATGATGTGGGAATAACTATGATACAAGGCTCAAGCCCACAGTCGACCGTGTCTACTTCCGGCGTCGTCGCCAGAATGGCTTGGCAGAGGCTGGCACGCCGGATGGGATTGCGGGTCGGGATGCAGGGCCCGAGCGACAAAAGGGATAGGAAGTCTAGAAGAGTAGGGTCGGCCTAAGGCTGGAGGAGTCAATAAAGAGTCTGTTTCCGATTAGGATAGTTATCTTCTGGGATTCTTATCCTTGGTAGTTTCCGTGTTGGTTAGGATCCGGTGGGATCATGCGAGTCTATATAAGTAGTAGTCAGGGAAATAAAAAGGTAAGCTTGAAGTGTCCAACTTACCTCAGGCGGTGGCTCCGACAACAGCCAAGTCTCAGGCGCACGTCGCCGCGGCCAGTTCTTCGATAGCCGCCGGCGAACTGCGATCTGGATTGCGTCCTGGCACTAGATTGTATGAGAAGGTTCATTCCGAATCAATTCATATCAATTTGGTATCAGAGCTCGGCGTGACTGGGAGTATGGCGGGGGCGTCAGAAGATCGCCTGGTGACTCTGGAAGCAGAGATGAAGGAAGTCAAGGGCATGCTGGCCAACATCACCAGATTGTTGAAGGAGAAGGAACCGATGCAAGAATCCAATGGGGAAGAAGACGGAACGGGGGGAAGAGCAGGACAGCACTCGCGCAGAAGAACCAACGCACCTGGGTTAGCCCGAATCGGGCGAGCACAGGAGGGCGGAGCGCTGCGAGCAAGGAGGCAAGGAGGGAACGGCGTGGAAGAGGAAGACAGTCACCGGTGGACACCTCGTCCTCCCCGATTTGATCTTCCAGAATACGATGGAAAGGATGATCCCTTGGGATGGTTGAGAAGATGTGAAAGGTTCTTCAGGGTACATCGAATCCCGGAGGACGAATATGTGGAAATAGCAGGGTTGCATCTGGCAGGCGAAGCACAGGAGGTGCTTGATAACTGGCAACAGGAAGAAGTATGGATCTCTTGGGAGGAATTTTCAGAGTCATTCATCCAGCGTTTCACGCGACACTCAAGCGCCGGACCGCTGGGCGACCTGGTGAACTTGAAGCAGGGCGGTAGCGGGGTGGATGAATATGCGTGGGAGTTCCAGCGACTCTTGGCGCGGACTCCAAAGATGAAGAGGACGGATCAGATTGAAACATTTGTCGCAGGGTTATCCATTGCAGTAGGCGCGGATGTCCGCCGCGAAAGGCCTAGAGACCTTTCTGAAGCAATTGGGTTCGCAAGAGAAGCAGAAGCAAGGCTTGCATGCATTGCGGAAGCAGTGCAAGGAATGGCGGCGTCAGGGAAGGGTCGCGGCTCGCTTCATCGGGGCTGGGTGACCGGAGGCACGTCGCCGCAAATAACAGGAAAACCATCGCCATCCACTGCCGGGGTTGCCTCCCAAGGCAGGACCCTCGGAACAGCGACAATCGCCCTGGGCGACAACGCCACACAAGGAGGGGGCAGCGGAACTTCGACAGGAAACACTCACCTCAACGCCAGAGCAGTTCCAGCCGCAAGTCTTCAGAGTAGTGTGGCCTCCGTTCCGGCACGGCGTCGCCTTACAGCGGACCAGTTGGCGGAGAGAAGGGCAAAGGGACTTTGTTATAACTGCGAGGAAGTCTACCGGAGGGGGCATCAGTGCAAGAGATTGTTTTATCTCGAGATGGCAGATGAGGAGGACGATGAAAGAATTTCAGAAGAAGAAGTAGAGGTGGAAGCCTCCTTATCTATGATTGCAGCGCTGGGTCCGAAACATGGCAACACCATGCAACTTACCGTGCATATGGCAGGCAGGGACTGGCTGGGTTTGATCGACAGTGGAAGCACACATAACTTTTTGAGTGCATATTCGGTGAACCAGGGAAGATGGAACAAGCAGGTGAAGAAAGATGAAGTACCTTTCCCTCAGCAGGTGCGCGTAGCAGGGGGTTCATATCTTCCATGCCTAGGCAGGATTCAGGCGGAGTTCATGATACAGGGGCAGACCTTCCTAGCTCCTTTCATCATTCTGCCAATTGATGGCTTTGACGTGATATTGGGGGTACAGTGGTTGCGGACCTTGGGCAACATCCACTGGAATTTTGAAGAACTGTCAATGGAGTTTAAGAAGGATGGAGAAAACGTCCGATTTCTGGGACGACAGAGGGAGCCAAGCCCAACCGTGCTGCTGATCGGAGAAGAAGGAGCAGGGGTAATACCGCGATTGCTGCACACATATGAAGACATTTTTGATGAACCCCAGGGGCTGCCACCGCAACGGCAATGCGACCACCGCATTCCTCTCATTGAAGGTACAAACCTAGTAGTGGTACGACCTTACCGGTACCCCTACCGACAGAAGGACGAGATTGAAAAACAATGTTCGGCTATGTTAGCACAAGGAATTATCAGACCAAGCCACTCCCCTTTTTCCTCGCCAGTTCTATTGGTCAAGAAGGCGGACGGGTCATGGCGCTTCTGTGTGGATTACCGCGAACTCAACGCGAAAACCATCAAGGATAAGTTTCCGATTCCGGTAGTGGAAGAACTTCTGGACGAGTTGGGAGGCGCACGGTACTTCACCAAACTTGATCTGCGCTCGGGCTATCACCAAGTCAGAATGTGGAAGAATGATGTGCCTAAAACAGCCTTCAGAACACACCATGGCCATTACGAGTTTCTCGTTATGCCATTTGGTCTGACCAATGCGCCATCAACATTCCAGGCCTTAATGAATGAGGTGCTACAAGACTTCCTGCGAAAATTTGTCCTTGTATTTTTTGATGACATTTTGGTTTATAGCCGAAACATGGAGGAACACGAGGAACATCTGTGTCAGGTGTTGGACAGGCTACGGCGCCATGGGCTTTTTCTCAAGCGCACCAAATGTGCATTTGCGCAGGAGAGTGTTGGGTATTTGGGCCACATCATCTCCCATAATGGAGTAGCAGCGGACCCCGAGAAACTCCGGGCGGTAGCTTCCTGGCCGCGACCATCATCAGTGACCAGCCTCCGCGGATTTTTGGGCTTGACTGGATATTACAGGCGTTTTGTCTAGAACTACGCCAACATAGCTGAACCACTGACAGCTTTGCTACGGCGACAGAGCTTTGGGTGGACAGCGGCAGCAGAGGGGGCTTTCCAGAGTTTAAAACAACACTTGATGTCGGCTCCAGTACTATAAATGCCAAACTTTGAGCTACCATTTGTAGTGGAGTGCGATGCGTCAGGAACCGGCATAGGAGCAGTATTGCAGCAACAAGGCCACCCAATCGCCTACTTCAGCAGGAAATTGGCAGAGAGGCATACCAAGCTCGCCGCGTATGAACGCGAACTTATCGGATTATCCAAAGCAGTGCGACATTGGAGGCCATATTTGTGGGGTCATCCATTCCTTGTGCACACGGACCACGGAAGTCTCAAGTTTTTATTGGAACAGGCTTTGGTGACGCCACCCCAGCAACACTGGCTTAGCAAGCTCATGGGTTTTGATTTCCAAGTGGAATACAAGCCGGGCCGCTGCAATGCCGCCGCAGATGCACTCTCACGCATGCCAGGGGAGGAACTTCACTGCACAGTTATATCAGAACCAAAGGATGTAACGCGTGCTCAGTGGCTGGAAGAACTGCGCACGGAACCAGAGATTCAGAGGTTGGTTGCACGGTGGAGCGTCCCAGCATCAATAGACACCAGTTCACCAAGGGCGCACAGTCAGGCAGGAGAGGATGGAAGGGAATTGTCCGGTGACCAGCAAGCCCGCGGGGAGGAGGGGCCGAACGCACAGCCAGGTGTGCAAGGCCGCTGGCAGATACGTGAAGGTCTGGCTTATCGTGACAATAGATTGGTAATACTAGCTACATCAACCTTGGTGCCTAAGATCATTTCCTCCATCCATGATCTCACACATGAGGGGGTCCAGAAGACACTTCACTGGCTTCAGCCCGCATATTTTTGGAAGCAACAGCGGCACTCAGTGGAACAATATGTGGCTCGGTGTGGGGTTTGTCAGCAACACAAAGCCAGCACCATGTCGCCAGCGGGTCTCTTGCAGCCGTTACCAGTACCACACCAGATTTGGGCGGATGTCTCCATGGACTTCATTACCGAGCTTCCCAAATCCCATGGCAAGTCAGCCTTGTTGGTGGTGGTAGATCGGCTGTCCAAATACGCGCATTTCATCCCATTGGCTCGGCCGGCGACAGCAGTGAAGGTAGCTCAACTCTTCTTCGACCAGGTGGTCAGGCTTCACGGCATCCCCGACTCCATTGTGTCAGACCGCGATCCAGTGTTTCTCTCCGCTTTCTGGCAAGACTTGTTCAAGCGAAGTGGCACTACCTTGCTCATGTCCACCGCGTACCATCCTCAAACCGATGGACAGACAGAAGTGGTCAACCGCACCTTAGAAATGTACCTTCGTTGCTTGACAGGATCGTACCCAACTACTTGGACACAGTGGGTGGCATGGGCGGAATTCTGCTACAATAGTTCCTATCACTCGGCCCTCAAGATGACACCATTTGAGTTAGTTTATGGCAGAAAGCCACCACCCCTGCTACCATATCAGCAAGGGGCAACAGTCATCAATACGGTGGACTGCGCACTGGCGGACCGAGATGTTTTGCTAGCACAAGCAAGGCAGCATTTGCTGGAGGCACAGAACCGGATGAAGCAGAGGTATGACTGCCACCATCGGGAAGTGGAATTTGCGGTGGGATCGTGGGTTTGGCTTAAACTCCAGAAACATCGTCAGCATTCCGTTCGGGGACACTACAATTCAAAATTGGCGCCGCGCTTTTATGGGCCCTTCCAGGTGCTTGCTCGAATTGGTCCAGTAGCATATCGACTCCAGCTTCCGGCCTCAGCACGTCTTCACAACGTGTTTCATGTCTCATTGTTGAAGGAGTTTCGGGGAACACCTCCTGCCGAACCAGCAGTCTTGCCAGCAGAGTTGCAGCCAGGAGCAGAGTCCGCTCAACCTGAGCCTTATAACCTTTTGGCGCAAAGGTTCCTCCAGGGCAACCGCCAATTTCTGGTGCATTGGACGGGAGAACCGGCGGAGGAAGCGACATGGATGGACGCTGTTACTTTTCGGCGCTCTTTTCCTGACTGCAAGCTTGCGGACAAGCTTGTTTTCCAGGGGGGAAGTGATGATACAAGGCTCAAGCCCACAGTCGACCGTGTCTACTTCGGCGTCGTCGCCAGAATGGCTTGGCAGAGGCTGGCACGCCGGATGGGATTGCGGGTCGGGATGCAGGGCCCGAGCGACAAAAGGGATAGGAAGTCTAGAAGAGTAGGGTCGGCCGTAAGGCTGGAGGAGTCAATAAAGAGTCTGTTTCCGATTAGGATAGTTATCTTCTGGGATTCTTATCCTTGGTAGTTTCCGTGTTGGTTAGGATCCGGTGGGATCATGCGAGTCTATATAAGTAGTAGTCAGGGAAATAAAAAGGTAAGCTTGAAGTGTCCAACTTACCTCAGGCGGTGGCTCAAACAACGACCAAGTCTCGAGCGCCGCGTCCGCGGCCGATTCTTCGATAGCCGCCGGCGAACTGCGATCTGTATTGCGTCCTGGCACTAGATTGTATGAGAAGGTTCATTCCGAATCAATTCATATCAAACTAGTTTGAGGGTCATTTAAGGACACATTCCTAGGATGCCATGCGTCATCTTCTCCATCCACTTCAATCTTTCCCCTTCCCTCTTCCCTACTCACTTATCCCCACCCTTCCTTTCTCTCTAACACAAAAATTTAAAATTAGAAAATTTTAAATATGAAGTTTTAACTAGAAAAAATTAACTCAAAATTTTCAACTAGACAAAAATTAAATAAAAAAATTCAAATTAGAAAGTTTCAACATGAAAAAAATTTCAAATTAAAAATTTTCAACTCGAAAGATTTTAAATTGAAAATTCTCAAATTAGAAAGTTTCAACTAGAAAATTTTCAAATCGGAAAGTTTCAACTCAAAAAATTTTAATTTTGAATTAGAAAGTTTCAACTCCGAAAACTTTCATTTCAAAAAGCTTCAATTCAAAAAACTTTTGGTCCAAAAAGTTTTGATAATTTAACTCAAAATTTTCAACTTGAAAAGTTTTAAATCAAAATATTTCAAATCGGACGGTTTCAACTTTAAAAATTTTAAATGGAAAATTTTCAATTAAAAAACTTTTGATTTGAAAAGTTTATGTTACACTCTGATACACCTTATGCGCAGCAGCCCTTCGGATCGGATCGGAGTTTTGTGAGATAAAGCACGAGCGCGCACGGCCTTAAAAACGAAGCATATGAATCTCGTAGAGAGAAACAAAATAATGACATTGAAGAAACCACAATGAGAAAAGGTTTGGCAAAGCCGACCGCAAATTTTTTAAGCATAACCTAAAAAAAGTACAAGGGATTATTGCTCTCTCACAACCTCTCGAACCTTTTAGGATTTTTGAATTCTTGCCCTATACAATGATCCAGTACGAAAGAATAACTTAGTCTCTAATTTTCTTATGCACTTCTTGCTCGGTATCCTTGTCTCTCTGGAATCCTAGTCTCTCTGGAATCCTAGTCTCTAATTCACTAGTTCTCCTCCAAAGCAAATAGGAATTCTACTCCTATTAAGATTAGGAATTCCTTTTTAAATCCTAAAAGACTAGATATGAGTCATCATATTTAACAGTTCCTATTGAACAAAATTTCGGTTCAAAAAGTGTTGATGAAAAATCTTTCGAAAGTGGTTAAAAATACTTGTTTTTAAAAACTTAGAGAGAAAATTTGATATACAAAAACTACTTTGAGTTTGAGGGGAAGGGAACGTAGGAGGAAAGGGTATGAAGGATGTGCAAGCCTTGGAGGAGGAAGGGAGGAGGGGGGGGGGAGGCAAGAGGTATTGCCACTTGTCGTAAAGAGAGAGCCTTTAAAGGGGAATGTAAGTAAGGGAAAAAAGGAGATACTACTACTTGTAATAAGAAGAGGATATCGTCACCAAAGATTTGGTGAGGATGCCCCCAAATTAGCAATTCCAATATGATGTTCTTCTGATGACAGATAACTATTTCAAAGCTGACCCTCATGAACGAGTCAAGCAAATAATTTGAATTCTATGGTTTGCTTTGGTGGATACACTGAATTTCTTGTTCATTTCTGTAGGTTGTAACTGAATTGATTTTTGGCATATCAAGAAAAGTACATTCTGAACAAAGGCATCATGTTGGACATTGGGCTGCAGGCTTATGTAGAAAGAAAATTGTCCATAATCCCAGCACTGCACGAGAGATGGTAAAACTCGCTGTCCATCTTATGGCAGCTCCAGATGACATGATTCTTGTGCATGACATGACCACAGAATTGAAGAAATTAATAACCTCTGGAGATGAGGACTCTAGAGATTCTTCGGAGGCATTTCTTATCATCAACTGTAAAACAAAGAATTCACTTGCTGATGTCTTTCTTAAAATTGTTGAATCATCTCTTACTGAACTGGACTGGGTAATTGGTAAGCTTAAGGCAGTACTTGCATTAGGTTATGATTCTGCTAACATTGACGAGGATCAGCCAGCAGACGAAAGGATGCAAAGACTATACTTGGAGGAAGCACTGTACTCAAGATCAACATCAGTAGTTCGCGTCCTTTCGTCTTTCGCGAATATGAGCCTTAAGGGTACGTTGTAGGGTACCAGAAGTCATCTCTTATATTCAATTCCTACATGTAGCCTGATTTTACCTTTGCATTCTCAGATTCTCAAGCAGAACACTTTTTGAAATTGACTGCAAAGTTCTACAAGCTCTTGACTCGCATGTCAAAGTCTCAGATTGCACCTAAGGGCTACCGGCAATCCATACCTGATCTCAAGTTTCAGAAACTGGCAGAGAAACTTGCAGTCTCCTTACTGCTCCACTTTACAACTTCGTCAGTCTAGTTCAGGAGGTCTGTTTCATTACATAAATACATCATTGATACTTATGTTTTATATGGCATCAGTTTAGCTTCAACTTGTTTACCCTTTCATTTCATTTTTGTTGCAGAATCAGCAAGCATCGAAAAGGGGGATTCTCGCCAAGATTAAAAGAGAGAGCAAATGCATTCCTGATCTTATTTTCCAGATCGAAGATTATGAGAAGTATCTAATCCAGCTAAGCAAACTCACAAAGGTGAACCTTTTGAGGCATGCCAGGCGTAGCGTGGCAAGAGATTTCCAGATACGACCAAAGGGGAGAGCTGGAGAAGAACAACAGGAAGGGGATTCTACTCCAGCCAGCGCTGCATCATCCGAAACTGAGCCTGATGAGGATGCAGAAGGTCTAGATGCTCCTGGTGGAACACATGCTGATGAAAACCTGCAGGCCAGTGCACAATGTGATAACGCCGTCCAAGATTCTGAATCTGATGGAGAAGAGGAAATGTTAACACGAAGGAAGAGAGCTAAGACAAACCAAATTGTGCAGGATTCTGATGAAGAAGCCAGAGGCGAATAGATTCTGTTTATACAGTAATTCAAATCATAAGTTATAGATGGAGCCACAGGCTAGGGAAGACAGAACAAAAGTAGATACTAATCAATTTTGAACAGTTTTTTGTAGGTTAACATGTTGATTATAGATGATATATAGATGTAATACCAATTTGTGTGCTCTTGCTCTTGGTTACATTTTTTCTTTGTGAATTTAACATGTAGGATTGCCATCATACTTCATTGGCATTGAAATGATTGTATAGCCCCCTCCAACGAATCATCTACATAATTCTTTTTGCGATTACAAGTTTGACGCACAGGCATATACCACCACCGCACCACGCATTTGCATGCATGGGAGTTTGCCCCATAAGCACATGTCTAGAATTTATGTGGGCTAGGGATAAATTTGCGACCTCGTTTTCACTAAGATGCACTTTTATATATATGTAAAGGTAGACATTAGAATGTAAACCTTATAGATAAAGTTCTGTATCACCGCCTCACCAAAAGGTAGTTTCCACCAACCTCTTAAAGGTAGTGGAAATCACAATCTTTATTCACTGCAAGGACGAGCTTACCTTACATTTAGACACTTGGCTGGCTTGTTTCTTAGAAAGCCTCTTCTCTAGCCAGGGATAAAGCACATATTGCCCCAGTGGAGCCTTTCATTTAGCTGATGAGATGAGATCCGAAGGCAACCTTTTGTTTTTGAAAAAAGAGATGTTTTCCACCTGCGTGGTTGGGGATGGAACCCTCCCACACTTCAATACTCGGAACTCATCCAGGTGAATTCGTGAATGATGATTATTTCTGGGACGTCGAGTAAAAAACTTGAATACATACTTTCTCAGTGTCCATGCTTCCAAAGAAACAACTCATCCCCTCACAAAAAAAAAAAAAAGAGTAAACAACTCATTTGCAGACTTTTTTTTTAAGAATTTGTTTGAGAGTAGGGTAGGTATTGATAGAAAACTAGAGTTGTGGAGAAAGACTTTAGAATCAAAGAGCATTGTACTTAATACAACTGAAACAGAGTGTACGATGTGTGTTTTCAGTAGTGCTATGACAGACAATAAAGATGCTAGTTTGGATAGAAAAATAGTGCCCAAGAAGGAAATTTTTCGATATTTAAAATTAATGTTATAAGTGACGGCGATATTGATTAAGATGCGAACCACATGATATGAGTGAGTGGGTGAAATGGTATTAAGCATCTGGTGTCCTATGTGATTAAAAAAATCATTCAAAAGTTAAAGGATAAGTTATATAAGATGGTGATTAGAGCTGCGATGTTCTATGAAACAAAATGTTGGACGACAAAAAGACAACATGTGCAGAAGATGAGTGTAGCAAAGATGCATATGCTGCGGTGGATCTATGGTTATGCAAGACGAGATCAAATCTGCAATGATGATATACATGATAGGATTGAGGTAGCACCAATTGAAGAAAAGTTTGTCCAACTTCATTTGAGATGGATTGGACATCTCATACAGAGGCTTCCTAAGGCAGTAGCGCGTAGTGAAATTTTAAGTCGTTTTAAAAATAAAAGAAGAGGTAAAGGTTGACCGAGACTAACGTGGAAAAAAGCAATTAATATAGACATGATGGATTAGAATGTATTCAAATAGTTGGTGTTTGATAAGAGTGCGTGAAAGTTAGCGACCTATATACCATAATCATGTCTTAGTCTGAAAGTTTAGAGATTTTATTGATTTTGATTAGATTTCATTCCTAGTCTACTCAACTTATTTGGGATAAACAGGTTTATTGTTGTTGTTTGAAGGATCTTAAGTTGAAGCTTAGGGGGTATCTGATATAGCTCCAACTTCACTAAAATTCGTGGAGTTGATGGAGTAGGTTATTCCTAACTCCAGAAATTTATAAAACTAGAGGTATGAGTGCATTAAAAGTGTTTAGGTGGGTCATCTTGTTTATATTTTAGACTAAAAATATAAACTTAATTTACTTTTATTTTAGCTTATGATTTTTAGATCTGAGATAAGATGGGATATAGAACTCAACTCTGCCAAACAGGTAACACTAGATACTTTCTTACACAAGAGGGCGAGAGGACCCAAGAGTCAGGATGGCAACATCTAACATTACCCAGCCCGGTAATTAAGCCTGGTGGGCTCAAACCCAATTCGGTCCAGTCCACTGCTCCACGCAGCCCCTATATAAGCCCGAATCGTCTCGCCCGCAAAACCCTCGATCCCGCCCCGTCTCACTCCGCCGCCGCCGCCGCCGACGCAGCACTCCCGCCGCATCACCACGGCGCACCGCCATGGTAACATCTCCCAACCTTTCGCCGCCCATCTCCGTAACCATGAACCCGAGCTGACCCATCCCCCCCCCCCCCTCCTCGCAGGGCATTGACCTCGTCGCCGGCGGCCGGAACAAGAAGACCAAGCGCACGGCGCCCAAGTCGGACGATGTCTACCTCAAGCTTATCGTCAAGGTACGTCCCACCTCCTCCCCGATCCGGTGGCAGCCTCGCCATTCCGTGCTCGGATTTGGATTTTGAATGGCGTGGCGTCCCGATCTATGTGTGGGCAGCTGTACCGCTTCCTGGTGCGGAGGACCAAGAGCCAGTTCAACGCCGTGATCCTGAAGCGGCTCTTCATGAGCAAGACCAACCGCCCGCCGCTCTCGCTCCGCCGCCTCGTCAGGTTCATGGAGGGCAAGGTCTCTGTTTGCTCGATACTCGTTTGGTTTGGTTTATCGGTGCATGCCTTGTTTGATTTTGTATGACCTTGTTCGGCTTTGTGCTTGTGGGGGTGCAGGAGAACCAGATTGCTGTGATCGTAGGCAGCGTTACCGACGACAAGAGGGTTTACGAGGTGCCGGCGATGAAGGTGGCCGCGCTCAGGTTCACTGAGACGGCGAGGGCGCGGATTGTGAATGCCGGCGGCGAGTGCCTCACCTTTGATCAGCTGGCCCTCCGTGCGCCTCTGGGTCAGAACACGGTAATTTCTGCTGCTCATCCCTGTGTTCTTATGCTCGTAAGTTGGTGTACAGTTACAGTTTGCATTGTAATGGGAGTCCAATATTATTATACGGCTGAAATGCTTTACTGGGAATGCACTGTAGTGGGGGATTCACTGTATTCTTGTCCTGTGCTTTTAACTATCAAATTGTAGATATGGAGTATGTTCTGCATTTTGCTATCTTTGTTACTCGAAGAATTTGTTGTTGAGACTTATCTGACTATACAATATTTCTGATGTTCCACCTACATTGTTTACGCTTGTGTTGTATTCTGCACCCGAAGAAACAGTACAAGACTAAAAGTTTACATGAGAAATTTGACTATTTTTTAACGAACTAAGCGTTTCAGCCTTATGAATGTTTTCTCAATCCTCTTGTTGTCTCAATGATGAGAGCAAAGCAGACGGGCGGTCAGAACCTGATGCTGTGTTGAGTGTCTGCATGTTTGTGCATTCCTTTCCAGGAATGCATCGGAGAGAGAACAAGTTTGTTACTTGCCTGTCCTTTTAATTGTCCATTGTGTTTTCACCTCATACAATGTTAGTTTGCCTGCAACAAAGAAGTTTTATAGCCTTGCTGGAGACACATCCTTGTAGGTGATTCCTGAAGATTTCTGAGTTAATTATCATCGTTAGTTTTGAGCATATGCCTTGCATCGGTTGCTTTTTTCTTGGGAACCTTACTGAAAGCCAAGGAAGTATAACGGGTGCAGATATATGTGGTTGTCTTACCAGCCCATTGCATTACTCCATGGTTGCTTTGGTGCCAAATGGTCTAACCGAAATTTTGCTCTTCTAATTTTTTTTGGTTGTATGTCCTTAGCGATAGGGCGCTTTTGCTGGTTTCATTAGGCCATACATTTGACTTTGGAACAGCTACATGTTTTCTGATGTTTCATGATAGAATGTTGAAGCATTCGTACTGCTCTTTTTTTATTTTCTTGAGTGGTTTACTGATTTTATGTTTGACTATTTATTATATTATTGGAAGAATGGCATATGATGCATAATCTTATCCTACACACTGAATGCAATGTGTGGACCAATACTCCGCTTATTGTCTGATGCCACTAGCTGAGTAGCATGATTTTATTTATTGTATACATGTTTTGGGGCATTAATTTTGCGTTGATATTTATTGATGCATTCCAAAATCAAAATTTTAAATATTCGAAAGGGAATCTGCTGCAACTTGATCTGTTTTTAATATATTTTTTCGTTCTATTGTTTCAATCATGATGTTTTAAAACTTGTTGGTTGTATTGTTTCTGATTGTCACTAGTGTGCATATCTATGTGGCACTATGGCCTATTGGGTTGTAGAAATGCGGTATAACGTTTACAAAGGATTTGCTTTTCTACAAATTATTGTGATTCGAAGGGATGCAATGTGCAGGGGTTGTTGAATATGACTTTTGACACTGGTGTCTGGAATGGGGTGTAATTCTTCTCTAAGATGTAAAATTATGCAGTAACATTTGCTTTACATATTAAGCAAATTCCGGCATTATTTTTCACATTATTATGTGAATTTTGTCCTTACTAAAAAGTCAACAGTGACGACTAAAGATCACTGACTTTGCCAATTTACTGTTCTTCGGTGTTGATTTGCAAGCAATTCTCATAATTTTCAATTTTCCTGAAACAGGTTCTCTTGAGGGGTCCTAAGAATGCTAGGGAAGCTGTGAAGCACTTTGGCCCTGCACCCGGAGTACCGCACAGCCACACCAAGCCTTACGTCCGCTCGAAGGGAAGGAAGTTTGAGAAGGCACGAGGAAGGAGGAACAGTAGAGGCTTTAAGGTCTAGGTTGTTACATCTTATCCATGTGGTTGCACTAAATGGGCTACATAGCTCTTGTTTGAGTCTGAGAGCTCTTATCATTTAAGAGCCAGGATCAGCTAAATTTTGTTCGAATGTTATGCACTTTGTATGAGAAATTTATAAGAGTTTCGTCAGCACATTAGGCTATATTATCATGGATCTGTGCTTCTGTTTAATTTTCTGTCAATCTGGACGATCTATTTTTATTTTTTTGTTGATTTTAGGTTATGCCAAGATACATTTTATTAATGGCCTCTTTTGAGGTAAGTAGATGCAGAATCATAGAAGTGTCTTTGCTGCTGACTGGTTGAAAATATATCTATACATCCCGTCCGAAGCATTGCCGTTATTGATCGCTGAATGACGTTAAGTGATCTATATCTATCTCTATTCTCGGAGATGTATGGCATGTTGCCCACCTTCCCGTCATGTCGTGTTTTTTCTGTGTAGTTTCCACAGTGAAATGCTACAGGCTCATTTATTCGTCACGTTGTGCTTTTTTCCTGTAGTTTCTACAGTGAAATGCTATATAGGCTTATATACACCATATAATATGCGCTGGGATTGCCGGCTTCTTAGGGCACCCAGGTGGCAGTTTGCCATATTTGCGAAAAAGCTCTCCGCTTCTTTAAATTATGGATAGGTCCCTGTAAATTACAAATAAGTCCTTCGCGATTTTTTGTGAGGGAAAGATATTTTTTTTAATCGCGTTTGGGTCCCTCGCGCGCTGTTTTGCAGAAAACACCTCTCGTTTATTCAAATCGCGAGCAAGCCCTTTTCTAATTTTTCAGGATAGTGGACAGGTCTAAAAACGTAACAAACAAGTCCTTACTCCTTACGTTTAGATCCTTTCTCCGTTTTTTTAGTAAGATAGACCCGATAAATTTTGAAATTCCGTTTAGGTCCTTACACGCGGTTTATAGCTAAATTAGAAATCGCGTTTAGGTCCTTTCATCGATTTTTTTTTCGCACGGTTTTCTAAAAAAAGGGGAAAAAACGGCTTTCTTAGAAAACATAGATTCGTCGAGGGTTTATAGCTGAATTGGAAATCGCGTTTATGTTTTTTTCGTCGTGGCGCGGCAACGCGCGCAAACTCAGCCTAGTATATTTTACAAGCAGCTCGTGGCTCAGATGGCAGAGGCGTGCAATCATGTGAAAAGCGATTTTTTTCAGATTTTTTTTATTAATTTTACTGATTTAATTGGGCTATTAAATGGTGTTGTAAATTTTTAAAACTTTTTAAGAATGGTCCTCAGAGCATGCCTAAGCTATCTAAAGAATTCTGATAATGTCATTAATGTATTTAGAGCAACTTCACTGATTTAATTGAGCTACTATATTTGCAAATTCTTAGAAATTTTTGAGAAGGGTCATGAGAGTATGCCTACGCTATCGTAAAACTTTTAGATCATGATCAAATTGTTCCATTTTTTCAAAATTCAGACAATACTACTAATGCATTTAGAGTAACTTCACTTATTTAATTGAGCTACTAAATTTATTAATTTTTCAAAATTTGTGAGAAGGGTCTTGAGAGTATGCCTAAGCTACCATAAACATATCAAATCATGATTAAACTTTTACGATTTTTAAAAATTATGACAATGGATCTAATACATTTAAAGCAACCACACTGGTTTAATTGAGCTACCATAGGCATGCTTTGAGAAACCATCTCAGAGCATGTCTAAGCTATCATAAGAATTTCATATTATGATCAAACTTGTGTGTTTTTCATAAGAATTTCATAAGAAGTTTGAAAATTGAATTAAGGTTGTGATTTAGTTTATTTAAAAAATAACAAAAATTTATTATTATTATTATTTGTTTTACTGTTATTTCAATCTGCTTATGCTATTCTTTTATAAATGCTGCTTTATTACAAAATAACCAATTTAGCCATTCAATTGGAATAAGCATGCATATAGTATAATAGATTTGCATTCTGTGCATAATTTATTGAGTGTTTTATATACTCACCCCTTGCAACAACAAATCACCAGTTGAAGAGGAGTCTACACCTGCTTATAAGGAGTTCTAAAAGGAGATGATCAAGTAGGGTGCAAACCTTATCAGTTACCTATAGCAAATTAAAAGGTTGCTATGAATAAATTATTTTCACTGCAATTTCATTATTTCTTAGTCTTAGCCCTGTATGGCATACTCATGTAAGATGGACCATAAGGTCGTACAACATGATATATTTAAATTAATGAAGTCCTTATTTAAGTATTCATTGTGTACGATTGTGATATACATCTATATTGAGACTGTATACACTAGCGTGATCCTAGACTAGTGCAAAATAGCCCACGCCGTCGCTGTCGATCCTTGATCGCTGCCGCTGGTTCTCATCTTACTCGTCATCGAATCCTCAGCCATCGTCGCCGGATCTCGTCTTCCCGAGGCCTGAGATCTTCCTTGCTGTGACCCTAAGGCCTCCCGAGCTCATCCTTGCTAGCACCCGAGCTCCTCCTGCGCCAGAACCCAAGCTCCTCCTGCGCCATGCCAGCTCTTCCCACGCCAGAACCCAAGCTCCTCCTCAAGCTCCTCTCGTGCCATCAGCGCCAGAGCTCCTCCCGCTGTCGCCTTCAGGTGATCTTTAGCCTTTCTGCGCTATTTCTTGCTGATAAGTAGTGGTCAGGAGCAGCAGCAGTAGCCGACAGTAGCAGGCCCAACTCGGGTAGGTGTAGTGGTAGTAGCCAGAGCAATAATAGTGAGCCCAAATCAAAGCGTGAGTGGCGATGCAGCAGCCCAACTTTTTGTGGAACTTAGTTATGTGTGGGACTATATTTTGTGACTATATTATGTGTAGAATTTAGTCATATACTCATAGTCATAGTCATATGTGTGGAGAAATTCACTGCAGCCTGCCATTTTGCGATGTCCGCCTAGGCGGTCTAGGAGCTAGGCAGTGGGCCTCCACCCGCCTACCGCCTAGCACTTTTTTGAACATTGTGTTTAACACCTTAAGCTGGTTTTATAGGGGAAAGTCCATATAACATGTTAAATTTTGCTCAAAATTCTATTTTACACCCCAAACTTTGAAATTGGTTGTCTAGTATCCCGAACTCTCCAAACCCGTTAGTTTAACACCCTAGGCTTTTAACCAATTTTGGAGTGTTAAACGAATGAGATAGGAAAGTTTGGGTGTGTAAAATCGAGGATGCCGACTATAGGGGGGTGAATAGGCGGCTTTAAAAATTTCTTCGATGATTAGTTAAAATCTCACATATTTATCCCTATGTCAAAACCTAAACAAAAATCAATGCGGAAGCGATAAACTAAGGTTTTGACAATTAAGCCTAGGCTCACTAAGTGCACTAGCTAATTATGCCTCTACTCAAGAATATACAATCCTAAAGACAATCAAGCAACTTAATCCTAGGAATGTAAATTGCAACAATGTAAATAGAGAATTGAAGCAAACACAAAGAGACACACCGATGTTTTACCGTGGTGTTCGGAGACTTGCCGGTCTCCCCTAATCCACGTTGAGGCTAGCCCAAACCACTTTGGATCGGCTCCACGAATTGAGCACCCGCTTCGATTCCACTAGTGATTGCTCTTTCCCGCTCTGGGTAGGCGAGCACCGACCTTCACAAGTTGCCGGGGCTTCTCACAACCTTCGTCGAGAAGCTCATTGTGCACGACGCCTCCACACCATCTAGGTGTCAGCAAACACCAAGAGTAACAAGCCAAGCCTTTCCGATTGAACTTCACCTAGTACAACACATGCACTCCGGTGATCACCAAGTGCAACACATGCACAACGCTCCCCTCAAGTGCAACACATGCACAAGAGACTCTCAATCAACTTCTAATTGCAACCATGCAATTAGGGCTCACTCTTAGCTCAAGAATCAAATATGAGTATGCAACACATGCTACACCTCACCTAAATACTCAGCAAAGCTAACAACTAACAAATACCAGCCCCCAAGACTCCTTTTATAGCCTCCACAAAAAAACTAGCCATTGGGGGGAAATAGGCAAAAATGCCTAGGAGACCCGATCATACCGCCCTAGGGCCGGTATGACCACTCCTCAAAGGCCAACGGCTAAAAAACTAGCCATTACTCAGAAAATCCGGTCATACCGGAGAGAGTCCGGTCATACCGGGCCAATTTTTAATTTTTCGGACTCTCTGTAAAAAACACATCGGAAGAGCTCAGGTCATACCAGAGGCCGGTATGACCAGAGAGGGTCCAGTCATACCGGAATCCGGTATGACCATAGGTAGGTCCGGTCATACCACTGGATCAGCCACTAAAACGCTCATAACTTTTTACCCCGAAGTCCGATTTGGGTGATCTTGGACTTTATGCGAAGCTTATCACGAGGGCTACAATCTCCACTCGTTTTCAAGATTTAAGCACCCATAGATATTTTCAAATATCACCAAAACAAAACTCTAATGTAGTCATTCAAGTCTAAAATATGATTTCTCGAAATCCATCACATAGACTTGATCAAAAGCATGACTACAAGCTAGAATGAATCAATAAGATCAAATATTAAGCCATATGATGATCAACTTATGATCAAAATAATTTTTGCAAAACACGTTTGCAAATTCTAATCATATGCTCCAACATCAAATTAAGCACAACTCTTTTGAAACACACATTTGCAAATAAACCGAGAACTTACGATATCAATTCTTTAGCCATGTAAGGATCAACACATGATCCCGACACTTTGCAAAATACATTTACAAATACCAACACATCCTCTAGGATCAAAACCCATAACCTCTAGCTTATTTGCAAAACATATTTACAAATAACAAACCAATATTTTGCAGACACAAAGCATTACTTTACTTAGCCTTGTGATGAATAATACATGATCAAAACACAAGCTAAAACCCGATGCATAAGCTCTCACCTTTTGCAACATATGCAAATCTTAGCTCCATGCAAAAACCACATAAACCAAATTATATGAGCTATCTCTTTTTTGCAACACATGCAAATCCATAGCTCCATTAAAAACCAAATCGATTAAGATTCAATAAGAAATAAGCATGAGCTCTCTTATTTGCAACACATGCAAATACTTAGCTCATGCAAAATCCAAACAAGTGAGTGAGCTAGAGTGAACCGTATTGAGTTCATCAACACATGATGAAGCTCAAGCTAAAAGACTCAACCCCTCTTAATAGTACGGCACTTAACTAGCAATCCGGTCTCCCATCCAAACATCGAGACCAGTAAAAGACTAGGAAAACACTCTTAGCCCTAACTAGTTATATCTTTACTTCTAGTGATCCACTTGGAGCTTTTATGATTTCCAATCATCTTCTCTCTAGGATCAAATCTTCTTGTTTATCAACACATGATGAACCTTCTCTGATCCTTCTCTTCACTTCGGGGTCACTTTTTGAGGCTCATCAATACATGATGACTTCTCGTTCCTGATTTTTCATTATCTTGGATTCAAACTACCTCACAACTCATGGAAAAGGTTAGTCCAACAAACATGGTTGTCTCAATCATCACTTGCACTACATTAACACATAATGGATGCCTCTAAGATCGATTGAGCACAACCCAAATCAATTTGAATGATTAAATGATATTTTGAGTACTTTGATGCAACTAATGCTTCATTATACTCAAGAACTTTTCGTTTGTCTTTAATCATCAAAGTGACACCATCAACTCATGATGAGTATATATTAATTACACAAGTTTCATATACTCAATTTGATGGAATGTAATGATCCTAATATTATGTGAAGTGGTGGAAAGGGATCAATACATTGTAAACCATAACTATAGAATAAACTCCATTAAGTATGTGCATATAAATAATTGAACTTGGAATCAATATGCACATAATCAATCTTAGATAGTATTTGAGTTTATCCCATATTAACATGAGTATACTACAACTACACAAGTTACATATTGACGAATACTCATACCAGGGGTACCCCCAGCAGGCCAGAACCCTAAATGGGCCGTATTAGGCCCAGCACTGGCCAAAGGCCTCGTTGGGTCACGAAGGACCCTCGACTCCGATCAAGCCCACCAGAGAACACTCCGACTGGCCTCGGGTGGGCGCCGCATGGCCTCGGCCTGGCCTCGGGTCGGGCGCCCGCGACCTCCGACGGCCTCGGTCGAGCCCTAACGTGCTCGATCCGTGACCTCCGCTATGTCGCGATCGACCTCAAGCTGTCGTCGCCTGCCTGTGGACACGGCGGCCATCTTGGAGCAGTGGCTCCTTCACAAAGGTGGCCAAGAGGCCGCCAAAGTCAAGCGCCGATCCCTTCACCCGTCATGCACGGTGGAGAGACGCTCCCTCCCGAGGCGACACCAGGCCTTGATGTAAATGGCGTCGACATCGATAGACGCCTACAGAGGCAGTCGCCCCTTCCGATGGAATGGCGCTTCATTTGTGTCTACCAACCCAGCGTGGGATGAACAGAACTGTCGATCACCGGATCAAGACCGGACTTCCGGACATAATGTACCCCTTCCTTTTTTCTCCAAACTCCCGTGTAACCTGCCCTCTCCGCCTATATAAAGGGAGGCAGGACTCTCAGGGAAGGGCATTCGATTAGGGCCGATCCAATCCGATCAGACTTGAACACACACAGCCTAAGCATCCAAGCATCCGAACTCTCACGAGCACACAGCTCTCACTCATCCTACTCGGACGAGGCGCTCAAGGCCAACCCTTAGCCCTCGCTTGTAACACTGTGTAATCTACTGTACCCCGAGCAATACTGAACCACCACCACAAACTGGATGTAGGGATATTCGGCCCGAACCAGTATACATCTTGGGCATCCTGAGTCTAACCATTCAAGGAGCGGGAACGCGCAGCCCCTAAACTTATAAATTTACTTGCCGGTTTACGAAACACAGACAGTTGGCGCGCCAGGTAGGGGCTTCGCGCGTCATCGTCATCTCCGGATTCCCACTTGCTTCCTTGATGGCTTTCTTCACCCGCGACGACGCTTCTACGTTGAGGAGCTGGATTCGCTTCGGCTCCCTCGACTTCGTCGCCACCCCGGCGGGAGAGCTTGTGCTCGTTCCCGTCACCTCTCGAGACCAGGCCTCCGATGGGAGCCTGGACTCCATCGCCGACGCCTTCGGCGACCTCCGGCTTGGGGCTCCCGCGCGGACCCCGACGCCAGAGCCCGTCAGGCGCTGCGCCACCTCTGGCGGCAGTAGCGTGAGCTGTGCGGTGGCGACGCCGCCTCCGCGAGCTCGTGGTTCGTGGCAATGGCGGCTATCGCCGACCTCCGTCCATGAATTGCTGGAGGTTTCCTCCGGCCATGACTCAGGCTCAAACACGGAGCACTGCTGCGACGAAGTTGTACTCTCGCGAGTGCAACATGGCGGGCGTGGCCGACCGGCCGTGACCCCGTAAGTCCGAGAACCGCCGCAAGCACGCCGAGCGCGCAGAGGCGGAGGAAGCCTCGAGCTCGCCGCCTTGAAGCTTCAGCGGCAGCATAATAGGTGGAAGGCTCAAAAGGCCTTACTGGACAAACTCGAGGCCGACCTAAGCGGCGCGGCCCGAGCCCTCACACCGCGCACGCCAGTCCGGCATCAAGCGGCGAGGGTCAGCGGTCTTCCGTTCTTCCCCACGCCACCAAAATGTTCTTTGCCTGCGACAATCTTTGCCCGCTGCATCCCCGAGCCGAAGACCGGAGGCCAAGGCCACGTGCGAGAACCTCCGGGGCTAGTGGAGCATCTTCTGCGCGGCACATGCAAACTCGGCTCCCATCACTCGGGGGCTTCTTTGAGCCACGGCCGTCTGCCGCTGCGGACCCGCAGGGTCAGCGAAGATGGCGCCGCTCCTGGCGGCCCAGACCTCGCGACTCCGGTGCGCCCGGTGCCTGCACAGCGATCGCGACGTCCGCGACACCCTCGAGGCGCGGAGGAGGGTGATGGACGAGGCGGCCCGATCGCGGGCCGGGGACAGCGGTCGGCGCCACAACCGCAGCCCAAGCCCCGACGGCCCTGGGCCTCAGGCATTCTGTCAGGGGATCCGCAACGCGGATTTCCCTGCCAGGTTCTGGGCACCTGTCAACATCACCAAGTACACCGGGGCGACAAACCCCAGTGTCTGGTTGGAAGATTACCGGCTCGCATGCCAGGCGGGGGGAGCTACTGATGATCTTTTCATCATCCAGTACCTCCCCATTTACCTCGCGGACTCGGCTCGAGCCTGGCTCGAGTACCTACCCACAAACACCATCAGGAGCTGGGCCGACTTGAAGAATCTCTTCGTCGGCAACTTCCAGGGCACTTATAAGCGCCCTGGGAACTCCTAGGACCTGAAGGGCTGCAAGCAGCAGCCAGGGGAGTCTCTCCGGGACTACATCCGGCGCTTCTCCCAGCAATGCAACGAGCTCCCCGACATTTGCGACGCCGACGTCGTCGGGGTATTCATCTACGGCACTACCTCCAAAGCTCTGGTCCACAAACTGGGTTGCGCCAAGCCCAGGACCACCAAGGAGCTCCTGGACATCGCCACCATCTACGCCTCCGGCGAGGAGGCTGTGGGGGCCATCTTCGACAAGGGGAAGGCCAAGCAAGAGTCCGGTCCCGACGCCGGTGCCCCCTCAAACCGACTGACGAAGCGGAAGCGGAAGCAAGGAAGCAAGAAGGCATGTGGCCATGTGGTCCGCCGCGCCATAAGCAAGCAGCGCGACAGGCGCCCGACCACTTCGAGCAGCTGATGGACAGCCCGTGTCCGCATCACGGGTACCCCGTCAAGCACAAGTACAGGGACTGCGAGACCCTGAAGCGCTTCATTTCCGGAGCCCCCACGCGGGGCAAAGGGAAAAAGCGAGACTCGGCACCAGATGCCGAGGAAAAGAAGGCGGACGACGAGTTCCCCGAACTCGACGGCTGCCTTATGATCTTCGGTGGGCCAGCGTGCTACGCCAACAAGTAGTGGCTCAAGCTCGCCTTCCGGGAGGTCCATACGGCGACGCCCGCCGCACCCAAGTACCTCCGGTGGTCGGAGTCTCCGATCACCTTTGATCGGACCGACCACCCCGACTACGTTCCACAACCAGGGAGATATCCGCTGGTTGTGGCCCCCGTTGTGGGGCCAAAGCACCTGTCCAAGGTGCTCATGGACGGCAGCAGTAGTCTCAACATCCTGTATGTTGAGACTCTCGACGCCATGGAGATCCCTCGCTTGCGTCTCCGACCGAGCAAGGCGCCTTTCCACGGCATCATCCCAGGCCAGCAGGCCTACCCGCTCGGGCAGATCGACCTGCCCGTCACCTTCGGGAGCCCGGACAACTTCCGCACCGAGACCCTCTCCTTCGAGGTCGTGGGGTTTCCTGGTTCCTACCACGCCATCATGGGGAGGCCATGCTATGCCAAGTTCATGGCGGTCCCCAACTACACCTACCTCAAGCTGAAGATGCCGGGACCACGGGGAGTGATCATCGTGGCCTCGTCTTTTCAGCTCGCCTACAACTGTGAGCGCAGCAGTTGCGAGCTGGCGTCGACGCTCATCGCGTCCGCCGAGCTCGAAAACCTCCAGAGGGAAACCTTCGAGTCTGCCCCCGACTCCGGCAAGTCGGGGCCAGGATCCTTCAAGTTCGCCGAGGACACGAAGGAGGTCGCGGTCGATCCCCAGGATCTGGCCAAGACCGTGCGGGTCGGAGCCACGCTCCCCGCCAAATAGGAAGGCGCGCTCGTCGACTTCCTCCGCGCCAATCGAGATGTCTTCGCATGGAAGCCCTCCGACATGCCAGGCATCCCAAGGGAGGTCGCCGAGCACTCCTTGAATATCTGACCTGGCTCAAAGCCGGTCGCCCAACGCTTGCGCCGCTTCGACGACGAGAAGTGCAAGATCATAGGGGGGAGATCGCCAAACTTTTGGCCGTAGGGTTTATAAAAGAGGTGCGCCACCCCGAGTGGCTAGCCAACCCTGTCCTTGTAAAAAAGAAGTCTGGGCAATAGAGAATGTGTGTTGACTACACGGGCCTGAACAAGGCATGTCCCAAGGACCCTTTTCCATTGCCTCGCATCGACCAAGTCGTCGACTCCACCGCAGGGTGCGAATCCCTGTCCTTTCTGGATGCCTACTCAGGCTACCACCAGATAGCGATGAAAGAGTTCGACCAGCTCGCGACTTCTTTCATCACTCCGTTCAGCTCGTTCTGTTACGTAACGATACCGTTTGGTCTAAAGAACACGGGTGCTACATACCAGCGATGTATGCAAACGTGCTTCAACGACCAAATAGGCCGTAACATCGAGGCGTACGTCGACGACATCGTCGCCAAAACTAAGAAGGTCGACGACCTCGTCGCCGACTTAGAAGAGACTTTTGCGAGCCTCCGAAGGTTTCGTATAAAACTCAACCCTGAGAAATGCGTTTTCGGGGTCCCCAAGGGAAAGCTACTCGGCTTCATCATCTCCAAGCGCGGCATCAAAGCCAATCATGAGAAGATCTCAGCGATCATGAAGATGGGCCCGGTGGACAACCTAAAAGGAGTCCAGAAGCTGACAGGATGCCTTGCAGCCCTGAGCCGTTTCGTGTCTCGCCTCGGCGAGCGCGGAATGCCGCTCTACAAGCTGCTCAAGAAGTCCGACCATTTCAGCTGGACGCAGGAAGCACAGGACGCTCTCAATCGACGAAAGCGTTCCTGACCTCACCCCCGGTGCTGGTCACTCTGGCGCTAGGGGAACCGCTCCTCTTCTACGTCGCCGCCACGACCCAGGTCGTCAGCGCGGCGCTTGTTGTGGAGCGAGCCAAAGAAGGCCATGTGCTCAAGGTACAACGACCAGTGTACTTCATCAGTGAAGTGCTCTCCGAGTCCAAGGCTCGGTACCCGCAGGTGCAGAAACTGCTCTATGCGGTGCTTATCACGAAGAGGAAGTTGGTCCACTACTTCGACCGGCACCCTGACTTCGTGGTGACCTCCTCGCCACTCGGCGAAATCGTCCACAACCGCGATGCTTCAGGAAGGATCGCCAAGTGAGCACTTGAGCTCAACGGCCACGACATATCGTACGTCCCCCGGACGGCGAGCAAGTCGTAGGTCTTGGCCGACTTCGTCGCCGAGTGGACGAAGCTTCAGCGCCATCGCGCTGAAGACCCCGAGTCTCGGGCGATGTACTTCGACGGGTCCTACACCAAGAACGGAGCGGGTGCTGGGGTCGTCATTGTTTCTCCGCTCGGGAACAAGCTCCAGTACGCCATCCGACTGCACTTCGACGCGACCAACAACGTCGCCGAGTACGAAGCCCTCGTCAACGGTCTCCGGATCGTTGCTGACCTCGGCGCGCGCCGACTCTATGTACACGGCGACTCCAAGCTTGTCGTTGACCAAGTCATGAAGGCCTCGGAGCATCGTGACGCCCGCATGGCAGCGTATTACCTGGAGGTGCGCAAGCTCGAGGGGAGGTTCAAGGGTTTCGAGCTTCACCATAGCTACCGACGCTTCAACGGTGAAGCCGACTACCTAGCCAATCTCGCCTCCAGCAGAGGACCGGTCCCGCCTGGGATCTTCGTCTCCGACCTCCGCGAACCTTCCGTCCGACTGGATTCGCCGACCCAGCCGCTGACCGACTCTCCGGGCGCAACCGCTCCGACTGCCGAGCGGTCGGACGCGGAACCGTCCGGGTCGGGCCGCAGCGCGCTGGTTGCCGACTCCGACTGGAGGAAGCCCTTCATCGACCGACTGACTGACGGATCGCTCCCCGCCGACCAAACCGAGGCCCGGCGCCTCGCTCGGTGGGCGAAATCCTTCGTCTTGGTCGGAGAAGACCTCTACAAGAGGAACCCCTCCGGGATCCTCCAGAAGTGCATCCTGGCCGACCAAGGGAAGCAGCTGCTGCTCGACATCCATGGCGGCATCTGCGGCCACGACGCCGCACCAAGGTCCCTCGTAGGTAAAGCCTTCCGCCAAGATTTCTACTGGCCGACCTCCGTGGTCGATGCCGAGCAAATTGTTCGCACCTGCGAAGGGTGCAAATTTTTTGCTCGGTAGACACATCTTCCAGCGCAAGCCTTGCAGACAATCCCCATCACATGGCCATTCACTGTTTGGGGACTCGATCTGGTCGGTCCCTTCAAAAAGGTGCCCGGGGTCTTGACCCACCTATTCGTCGCGGTGGACAAGTTTACCAAGTGGATAGAAGCAAAGCCGGTCGCCACCATCACCTCGGTGCAGGCGGCCAACTTCTTCCGCGACATCGTTTATTGGTTTGGAGTCCCGAACTCCATCATCACCGATAACGGAATGCAGTTCACGAGGAAAGAGTTCCTCGAGTTTTGCGACGACTTCAACATGCGTGTCGACTGGGCGGCAGTAGCCCATCCGCAGACCAACGGCTAGGTCGAGCGGGCGAACAGCATGATCCTCCAAGGACTCAAGCCGCGAATCTTCAGCTGACTAAAGAAATTCGCGGGACGATGGGCGGCCGAGCTGCCCTTCATTCTCTGGAGCCTGCGGACCACACCGACCCGGTCGACCGGGTTTACACCATTCTTCATGGTGTTCGGTGCTGAAGCTGTCTTGCCAACCGACCTGGAGTACGGCGTCCCAAGATTGCAAGCCTTCGACGAGGCACGGGGGCTAGAATCACAACAAGATGCCATCGACCAGCTCGACGAGGCGCGCGATGTTGCCGTCTTGCGATCGGCTAAGTACCAGCAAACACTACGACGCTACCACGATCGTCAGTCCATGATCGGTCCTTCAATGTTGGCGACACAGTCTGCGCCAGTTCGATCCAACAAGGATAGGCACAAGTTGTCCCCTCCGTGGGAAGGGCCCTTCACCGTCGTGGAGGTCCTTCAACCGGCACCTTTCGACTCAAAGACGCCGATGGCAACATTGTATCTAACGCATGGAATATTGAGAAGTTAAGGCGATTCTATCCCTAAAACTTTTCCTTTATTCCTGCGTCTCCGGCAAATCCTCCGAGTTCGAAGTGCAGCGTGCCGACCACACCCTGGTCCTCATGCGCCACTCGGGGGCTACTTGTTCGCATACTCACCCAAGTCGGTGCCCCAACCAGCCATCAGGACCCCCCAAGTGGTAACCCTCTCGACCCGAGTGCTACGGCCTACGCCCCAACAGCTGCGGTTGCGAAGTAGTGCTTCTGCGGGAGAAGGAAGTGCCCATGTGGGGCGGTCCATAGTCGATCGGGGATACGTCTTTGGGGCTGCTAAATATATTGCTATCTTTGCGTTTCCCTCGAAGTGTTAGCGCTCCGACCTACGCTCCAACAACCCCAGCAGTTCCTAAGGACTACGATCATTCAGCGAGTGCTCATCACAAAGGGGAAATGCAAGATATCAAACAAAGTTCCCAAAATACATATTGTATAAACATTACATCACACAGAAGCAAAAGTTAGACGCGGGTGCCCGGAGGGTTCTCAAACAAAGGCGTCGTTGTCGTCAGAGCTGTCACTGCTCACGACGACATTGCCTAGTCCCGCCACCTTCTCCGCCACCGCCCGCACTCTGGCTCGCTCCCGGCCTGCGTCGCCTTCGATCCCAGCGACGGTCGCGATCGGGTCAAAGGAGGCGTCGCGGCTGGCGCAGCAGGCCAGCACGTACTCCGCCACGTCGACGGCGACTTCCCGCCCCTCGCGAGCGGTGCGCTCGTTCAAGGCGCGGGGCAGGCCGGTCAGGGCATCGGCCGCCTGGGTGAGGCCGAAGGCGTACTGCGACGCAGTACGCTCCAACGGCTCGTTCAGCCTCACCCCCAGTGGCTCCAGGCTCCTGGCCATGCTCTCGTAGGCTGGACGGAGCATGGAGAGGAGGTTCTCGCGCGAGGACCAGCGCTCCTCGTGCAGCCTGGCCAGCTCTTCCTCGGCGGCCTGGGCCCGAGCCCGCTGCGACGACGCCTCCTCACGCGTCTTGGCGAGCTCTTCCTCGGCGACCTCGGCCCGAGCCCGCTGCGCCAGCGCCTCCTCGCGCATCTTCGCGAGCTCCTCCTCAGCGGCCCGGACCCGAGCCCGCTGCCACAATGCCTCCGCTTCCTGGGCGGCGGCCATTGCGGCTTGGACGCGCAGGGAAGCCTCCATCCGCGCTAGCATGGCCGCAGCCTGGGCTCCCGTCGCCGAGGGACTAGAGATGGCAATGGGTATATACCCAACGGGTATCACCACCCTGTACCCGTACCCGTGTTAATAAAATTCACCCGCTATAATACCTATACCCGCATGCGGTTACAAAATTTACCCGTACCCGTACCCGTGCGGGTAACGGGGACCCGATGGGTAACCCGTACCCGCATTAATGTGTAGCTAATTCAAGTTTTTCGATTTTTTTAACATGTCAACTTGATGATATGTTTCTCATTAATGGTTGATAATTATGTACTCTTGTATCGTGTTGGAGAAATAAAGAAATTTGATGGATGCATGATGAACAAGTTGAACTTGATGTCTAGATAACACTCACCTTATCTTAAAAGCGGGTGGATTATACCCACGGGTGAGCAGGTACCCGTGCCGTGCATCGTCATACCCGACAGGTGAAGGTTTTCTCCCATTAAGGTACCCATGGGTATGATTATTGGACCAAATTTGTACCCTAATGGAGTAAATACCCATCGGGTATCGGGTTTCGGGTACCCATTGCCATCCCTACGAGGGACTGCCTGGGGCGGTCGGGGGAGCGTCGGTGGCGGCTCTGGCAGCGTCCACCTCCCCCGCTGAAGCGATTAGCTCGGGCGCAGCTGGCGGCAGGCATGAACCCGAGCCAAAGGCGCTGGAAGAGAGAAGAAGCAGCCCAACGTCAGTAAGAAGAAATTGAAGCCATCCCGAGGCCGAGCAAAGGAAACTCACTCTGGAAGAGGATTCCAGATGCGGAAGGTCGACGAGGGCAAGGTGAGCCCGCCCCTCGCCGCGGCTGCGGTCGATCCGGCATCGGTGCGGGGCCTTTTGCCGGCCCTCTAATCACTGGCAGCATCGCACCCTCCGCTCGTCATCTTGCTCTTCAAAAGGGTTGGAAGACGAGCGCAGGGAGACGAAGGGCCAAAAGAAATGGCTAGGCGTGGTCGTTCTCACGCCCCCCATGCCGTATTTATAGAGGCGGGGCGAAGCGGTCCAGCGGCACCGCGTGAGGCGAAGCGCCAAGACGCGCGATTAACTCCACGTCTAGCACGACGGGACGTGTCCTTCCCACTCCCCCCGCTGCGCATTAAAATGCGATGGGATGGCAGGGGGCGGAAGGACACCGCTTCGGACAGGGCACGGCGTGACCCCTTGGTTTCGGCTCCTGGGCTGGACCAATCGCACCGCCATAGCAAAGAAAGGCCTGGACGGGCCGCAGCGGCCCCGAGGTGGCGAAAGGCCCATTAGCTCGCCGTCCCGATGGAAGGTTGAGCGACGGGCCCAATAGCCACGACGTCTCCAACACTTGGAATAAAAAAGTTAAGGCGATTCTATCCTTGAAATTTTCTCTTATTTCTCGCACCCATTCTCCATGCCTCCGAGTTCAAGCACTGCGTGGCTACCACAGTTGGTCCCCACGCACCGCTCGGGGGCTACAAGCTCCTACACTCACACGGGTCAGTGACCCGACTGGCTATTCGGTTACTCCTAGCGGTAACCCTCTCGACCCAATTACTACGGCCTATGCCCCAGTGGCTACGGTTGCGAAGTAGTGCTTCGCGGAAGAAGGAAGTACCCGTGCAGTGCGACCCATAGTTGGTCGGGAACACTCCTCCTTCGTGTCAAGTGCGGGCGAGCGTTTCATCGCTAAAGTGGTACAAGTTCCTACTCTCACACGGGTCGGTGACCCGACCGGCTACTCGGTTCCCCCTAGCGGTAACCCTCTCGACCCAAGTACCACGCCTCGCCCAGTCACGGTTGCTAAGTAGTGTTTCTGGAAGAAGGAAGTACCCGCGGCGATGCGATCCATAGTTGGTCGGGAACACTCCTTTTCCGTGTCGAAAGCGAGTGAACATTTCGCCCTAAGTTCTGCTCTCTTTGCGCTTCCTCAAAAGTGGTAACACAATCGACCCACGCTTAAATAACCCCGCGATTTCTAAGGCTACTACCGTGAGGTGTTCATCACAAAGAAGAAAGTGCAAAGGACAAAGTCGAACTTACGGATTGGCCCGACTGGCCAAAACACTAAAATCAACTTTAGTTCATCGCATGACGAAGTTATTACATTACAAAAATCAAAACATCTAACTTTTTCCTCTACTCCCGGTGGAGGACGTGCTGCGACGATATCCAGCCGGCGATCACTCGAGCGGGCGGCCCGACTTGGGTTTCGAACCCGTCAACCTCCTCCTCGGTCCGGTTTGCAGCAATCCCACTGCTAACGACGTCGAGATCGATACCGTCATAATGGGAGATGGTGAAGACAAGCGCCGAAGAAGCTCCGAGTTCGATCCCTTCGCTCACCGAACGCTCGACGTGCTCCGGCACGCGGACTAACGCGGTGGCAAGTGAGCTCGGACCCTGCACGGAGGTTCCGAGCACCCGGTTGCAGACCTCCTGGCCGACCCTCCGAAGGGCCGTCAGCTCGGCGGTTTGCTCGGACAGCTCTGTCTCCGTCGGTTCCTTCGCCGACATGGCCACTTCTCGCGACTAGACCGCCATGTCATGTTCCTCCACCGCCAATTTCCGCGCCTCCACGGCGTCACTGAGGTTCTTCTGCGACTCTGCAGATCAAAGCCATATCAAAAAGCATGCCCGGCGATCCGCGATCGCGGAAACTAAACCAGCATCGGGTTGCTTACCAGCCGCGGAGGCCGTCAGAATGCAGAGATCCTCCTCGGCCTTGGCCCGGCCTCTGGTGCACAAGGCCCCCCTCCTCATGAGTCCAACTCTTCCCGAGCTTGGTCGCGCCACCACGAAGCGGGTCACCGATCATTGCCCGGTTTCTTCCGTGGCGCAGCGGCGTCCTGGCCTGCTATGCCGCCGAGAGAGACTCAAGCTCGAACATCCTCATCTTCAGGGACTTGGTTATCCGACACTCCTCGAGCAGCGCCTTGGAGAATTGACCCAGCGCCCGGTGGGCCCCCTCCGCTCGTGCGCCAAGGCTTCCCGAGCGTCATGCAGCTCGGAGCACATATGGTCGCCCTCTTTTTCGGCTGCCGTCCTCCGGCCATACAAGCTCTGGAGGAACTTCGACTTCTCCTCCGATCGGGCAAGCAAGTTCTGCGAAGCATGAACACCCTATTAGCCCACCGAACGCCAAAGTCATCAAGAACTAATGATGGGGTTTGGTTTGGCTTACCGCGTCGATCGGGCGGACTCCCCCGGAGATGGTGCTTAGCGCCCTCTCAGTGGATTTGAGGGCGAGGGCCAGACCCTTCTGGATCTGGCTCACCTCAGCCTCAACCTGCTGCGCGCCATCCTGGAAGGCCCCCCACGCCCCGTCCTCCGCCGCGTCGTCCAGCACGAACAGCGGCTTGACGGTCGGGTCGCTGCCTGGCCAGATCAGCACGGGCAAAGGCGTCCGAGTGGACTCCCCCGGGGCGGCCCCGGCGGGCTGCGCTTGCGGAGGGTCGCGCGGTGACTCCTCCCGTGGCCAAGCAGGGACCACCTCCAACGTCTGGACCGCCCCCTCCGGCGGGCCCCTGGGTGACGGTGGCGAGGTCACAACAGGCGCCAGGATCGCGCCAGTAGGCAGAGGTCTTGGTGATGGCGGCAGGAGCTCTCCTTCGCCTCCTTCGGCCTCCGATCGAGGCCCCGACCCGCCAAGGGGCGCCAGGGCCTCCTCGCGCCCCAGCTCCTCTGGAACCCTCTCCTCCTACGATGGTCCCGACTTCGCAGCCGGCAACAGCTCGGTACCCGATGCCTCGACCGTTACCGACGGCATGGACGGCACCGGCCCTCGTAGCGCCACCATCGCTCCCGATTGGCCCAACGCCGAGCGAGTGCGCAGCAACTGCGTTCTTCGTCGGCCCACCTTGCGAAGGCGTGTCGCCCCTCCGCTTCCCCAAAGACGCCTCCATCGGAGACACCTCCGCCTGGGGCTCAGCGACCGCGGCACTCGCGCTGGCATCCCCGACCGGGCCATCGCCGGTCAGCGGCCCAAAATCCAACGCGTTGTACGGGTTGCCATCGCCGCCGCCATTGCTATTGCTCGAGGATGACTCCGGGTCGTTTCGGAGACCTCCTCGCAACGCACGGTCCTCACCGTGCGCTCCTTCTTCTTCCTCCTCTTCTCCTCCTTCCGCTTCTTGCAAAGCGGACTCGCAGCAAAGGCGGACGCCTTGACCTCAGCCCTCGATTCCTTCTCCCGGCAAAGAATGCCGGCAGACCATCCCGGCCAACCCCAGGACAACACAAAGGCGTTGGTCAAACAATGTGCTAAGGGCTGAGGAGGAAGGAAGGAAAAAGAAAGGAGAATCGCTCGGCTTACCAAGTCCGGGGGATTTTCCACCGAGAACCTTGCGTAAGGCATCTGAACGTCCGCGCCGACATAGGCAACGTTCAACTACAACGTAAAACGAGTACTCGGACACCAGAACCTTGCGTAAGGCATCTGAACGTCCGCGCCGACGTAGGCAACGTCCAGCTACGACGTAAAACGAGCCCTCGGACACCAGAACCTTGCGTAAGGCATCTGAACATTCGCGACGACGTAGGCAACGTCCAACTACGACATAAAACGAGCCCTCGGACACCAGAACCTTACGTAAGGCATCTGAATGTCTGCGCCGACGTAGGCAACGTCCAGCTACGACGCCAAAACGAGCACCCCGATACGTAACCTTGCCTAAGGCATCGGGCGCCCACGCCGACCAAAGTTGGCACTGCCAAGTCCCCGACCAAGTCGGTCGGGCAACAAGCGTTGTAACCCCCAACCAGCTCTCCGACCGCCGGGAGGCTACACCGGAAGGTGCTTCAAGCACCGGTCGGAACCGGCCGACCAAGTCGGTCGGGTTCTGCTAACCAAGGCAGCCTTCCAATCCACTCGGGGGCTCGAGCCTGACTGAGTCCGCCGGTACACTCCCAGTCGGGTTTTTAGTTGACCGAGTTGGTCGAATTTTACCGCCCGAGTTAAACGGGCGCGCCAAACGATCTGATCAACCGAGTCCACTCACTTCACCCAGTCGGATTTTTGCCGACCAAAGTAACCCCGACCGGCTCTCCGGCCGCCGGGGCTACACCGGTGCGCCATACAAGACCTTGCCGAGACCAAACCGACCAAGTCGGTCGGGCTCGGCCGACCAAGGCAGCCACCCCAGAAAACCCGTTGCATCGTTACGCGACGCTGTGGCTAAGATCCAAGAGATCGCATAGACAAAAGTTTTCAACAGGCAAAAGCTAGTAATATTTATATGGTGCGCGAGTTACATACAATTGCTACTCGCATCATAACAAATCTAGCTTGGAGACATCAAGATGGCGCAACAATCTAGGCGCCGCGCCGAACCGCCTCGATGAGGGCATCCCTCGCCTTGACAAGCTTCGGGACGACGCCGATCAGCGCATCGACGGCGGCGACGTCGCGGGCGGCGGCGTCTTGCTCGGCCCATTTGACCTGGGCGAGCTCGAAGTCATCCCAAAGCTCCGCGAGGAAAGCCTCCTCGTCCGTCGGCGCCGGCGGCTCCTCATCTCCAAAACCAAATACCGGAGGTTCGTCGTTGGGAGAAGAGGAGCAGGAAGAAGCCATAAGAGAAACCAAGTGTTGCGGAGCGGTCAAAAATCCGTAAGGCAAATGACTCCTCCAACTCCTGCAGCCGTACCGCTCTTATATGCTTAAGGCGCGGAAGCCGAACAGGTTCAAATAAATGAAGACGAGAGAAGCCGAGGCGCCATCGCGTTCGCAAAGAGACCGTGCCGCCGATGGTGGGCCCATCCAGAACGCGTTCAAAGACGCCCGGAGCTACTTGACGAATACTTATACCAGGGTACCCAAAGAGTCGGAACCCCAAATGGGTCAGATAGGCCCAAGATCGCCAAAGGCCTCGCGGTCACGGCGACCTCGACTCGATCAAGCCCACGAGGAACGCCCGACACGGCCTCAGTCCGGGCGCCCGACTGTCCTCGGTCGGGGCACCCGCACTCGACCGGCCTCGGGTCGGCGCCAGTAGCCTCCGGCAGCTTCGTGTCGGAGCCCCAACGCGTTCGATCCACCTCCGCCACGTCGCCAGTCGACCTCAAGCTGGTCGCCTGCCCCGTGGACACGACGGCCATGCTGGAGCAGGTGGCTCCTTCCCAAGGTGGCCAAGAGGCCGCCAAAGTCAAGCGCTAGTCCCTTCACCCCGTCATGCACAGTGGAGAGACGCGCTCCCTCCCGAGGCGACACCAGAGCGCAGCGTAAACGGCGTCAGCATCTGACAGGCGCGCAGAGGGCAGGTGCGCCCCTTCCCGACGGAACGACGCTCGCTGTGTCTACCAACCCAGGCGTGGGATGAACAGGAACCTGTCAGTCACCAGGACCGAAGACCGGGACTTCCGGGCGTAATGTACCCCTACCTTTTTTCTCCAAACTCCCGTGTAACCTGCCCCTCCGCCTATATAAAGGGAGGCAGGACCCTCAGGGAAGGGCATTCGATTCGGGCCGATCCAATCCGATCAGACTCGAACACACATAGCCTAAGCATCCAAGCATCCGAACTCTCACGAGCACACAGCTCTCACTCATCCTACTTTGACGGGCGCCAAGGGCCCCTTAGCCTCGCTTGTAACACTGTAATCATCGACTCGAGCAACATCGAACCACCACCACAAACCGGACGAGGGACATTCGCCCGAACCAAGATACATCTTGGGCTTCCTGAGTCTAACCATTCAAGGAGCGGGAACGTGCAGCCCCTTAACTTACAAATTTACTTGCTGGTTTACGAAACACCGACACATATACTCAAAGGATTGTTTCAAAGTCTTGATCATATATATTGTTTGGCAAGAGGACATGGATCAATACTATTGAAACATCAAGTTAAATTATCAACTCCCCCTAGATGTGTGGATTCATGTATATATAGATTTGGAAATATATTGCACATATTTAAAACAAAGCAATGGAAGAGTTCATCTTTTAACTTGAATCCTAAGTATACATTAAGATAGTATAGTGATGATAGTATAGTGAATACAAGATATCTTGGGTTTTCCATTTTTCAATGAGATGAGACTAATCAAGGATATACTCAATAAAAGAGTTAGTCTCATATTTGGATTTATCAATATGATCATGAGTATTGTATCCAAGGAATGCAACAAGATATATAATATAAGTTCGAATGCATAACTTTGATATTTTCATCTTTTTCATCCAAAAGAGACTAATAAGAGTTAAGCTTAACAAAAGAGTTAGTCTCATAAAAAGATTTTTCATTAACTAACAATTGAGACTAATCAATATTATGATTATCAAAAGAGTTAATCTCAATATTAGATTTGTCATTAACACCAAAACCAAATTAATGGAGCTTGAACTTTCAGAGTGCTAGATAACCAGTTTCAAAGTTTGGGGTGTCAGATGGATTTTTGTGTAAAGTTCAGGGTGTTATATAGACTTTTCGCTCTAACAAAACCAGCTTAGGGTGTTAAACGAATGGGATTGGAAAGTTCGGGGTGATAGATAATCGGTTTCAAAGTTTGGGATATTGGACGAACTTTTAAGCAAAACTCAAGGTGTTATATAGACTTTTCCTGTTAGTAGTTAGAACAAAAGTAGGTAAAGAATACACAAAGGAACAAAAATAAAGTAAATAATAATTTATAATCCAATGGTAGATTATCTTATCTAACCCAAATTGGTCAGTCCAAGAATGTCACTCAAAACATTGACTCCAACAGCCCATAGTTTATTGTGGCCCTTAGATTATGCAAGTGTGTGATAGTGTTACAAGTAGGTGCCACTTGATGGAAATGGGCACACAAAAATTGAGAGAGAATTATATACTATGTGTTCTTTTTAAAATCATCGCTTATCTAGCCTCTTGGACTCATTGTTTTTGCAAATCTAGCCCTCACAAACACATTTGCAAATTTGACCTCTCTCCCACTGTGGAAGGCACGGCAGGCAACATGTGTCCTTTGCCACGCCTAGTGCCGCAGCAGCATACGAGCATGGGGCAGGCGACTGATTGCGGGAGTGCACAGGCACAAGGTGTTGGGACCCGAATATACATAGCCGGACCCTCTGTGTATACTGTACTAGTCCAAGATCAAGCTAGTATACACACTGGCAACATAGATAAATATCATAATTATATGCATCACAAATATAACAAAAGACTATATTTATTGAATAAAATATAATTGTTTGACCTTATGGTTAATAAGGAACTATTTAAATAATGAGAAAATTTAAAAAGTTTTATAAAAAATATTTTTAAGTTCCAAATGTCTCAAAAAATTAGAAATTTTTCCAAAATTTTTATGATATTCTTACTATTTTATTTGAATTAATCTAATTTGGGGAATTAATTTAAATTGGAAAAGTATTTAAAATCTTTGTTATAGTGTTGGCTTGGCCTAGCACTATGCGAGCCCAGTTCCATGTCAGCCCGAACCACAAAAATCCTACAATCCTAGCCGTCCATTTGAATCAACGGTTGGATTGAGGGATCTAGAACCCTAACGTTGTTGGATCGTTGGATCGGTTTGGCATGAGTGGTTGGGATTGTTTCACGTTTCATGCAACAATAGCTGACGGATGTGTGACGCATGGATGTTCTGGATGAAGCCATGTTGTTGTCATCATGTCCTGCTCAAACTCAACCACTACCATCGCAACCGTTACGGTTTTCGTGCCCTACACAGATGCCGAGGCCTTTATAAGACACTTGGACCCCGTCTCGAGGATCTCTGTGAGCCGCCGCCCCTTTTGCCCTAGTTTTCATCACTCGAGATGTCGTACCCTGTGCACGGGAGCTCGCCGGAGTTCATCAAAGCCGTTGCCATGGTTTTTTGCAAAGTTCCACCGCCATTGAGCCTCATCCACTGTGTTTGAGGTCGTCTCCGAGTTCCTCTGTCGTTGTTCCATCATGTCCGAGGTCTTCGTCTCTGTTGTCGATGAGTTATGCTGTTGCACCGTCATCGTGGTTGTTGGTGTGAGTCTCACCATTCGATCTGGCATGAGGTGCCGAATTTGCGTTGCATGTCGCACATCGGGTCGTGCCACTTGTTGGCACCGTGTCGCTTCATCTGCCATTGCGTTAGCACTGTGTTAGTGCCATGTGGGTGCGGGGTCATTGCTTACATCAGCGCCAAGTCAGCACAGGTGCGGGGTCCACCCGTCAGTCACATGTGGTACATCGAGTTCATCGTAAACCCGAAGGGTCCCATGGACTGGGTCCATGCACTGAGGTGATGTTTTAGCCTATGATTAGTCCGCTTGGGTGCTGACATCAGCCAATATCATTATTCTTATTCTTTAGTATAAAAATTTAGGAAATTCTAGATTTATTATTTTTCTGATTTTTTCTTTTATTTCAAACTTTTGAGAGCATGTTCTCCCTTTTACGAGTTCCGATTGAGGCGATTCAAATTTCTAAAATTTTTAAAATTGAGAAATATTTAATGGTGAATTTTATTTGATTTTTAGAGTCTGGTTGCTCTTTATTTTGGTGTTTTATTTGGTATTTTTCTTGATTCGCGTAGACGTCGAAGTGCATGTAGCACCTGAAGGGGAAGTGTTGATACAAGACCAGTGATCATGATCAAGAGATTTTCCAAGGCAAATTATGCTTTGATCATATTGAACCCAGTTTTACAATATTACTATATTGATTTAAATTATTGCATGCTATTTCATGTGTACAATTGATTTTTGAGATCTAGTTAGTCTACTCAATTGGATTAAATCCACCTTATCATTTGTTATGTTGTTCTGCAACGAAATTGAATTGTTGATGGTATGTGTTGCACATTAATCAATTGGGGTGGTAATGATTTAGATTGGGGCAAGTAGCAAAGGGCAGTGTGCTAGGGTGGGCTTATGTGGCAGTTGGATTGTAGAAGTCTTGCATTGGTCAATCTAAGGACTTAACCTTGCAAGCTTTTGATATGAATCAAAGATGCAACCACATGTCTAGAATTAGACAGATTTAGCTAATTAATTTGCAATGTCTTAGTTTTGGTACTACTAATGGTTGTGTGGGTTCTAGCTATATAGTTAAACTCATATGGTGCAGGAGGACATTCCTGATTATGGTAACCAGTCTCATCAGTGTTAAAATCTTAGTGGGTATTATTGAGTTAGGACAGAACATTGTAAATGCTTTATCGTGATCTCTCTGCCGACACACCAAAGGAAGTGTTTTAATACGGAGGCAAAAGGAGATGATCATGTCGTGTGGGTAAAGGCATAACCTTTGCAGAATGTAAAATCTATTCGAATAACCATGCTCACAGTATTGAGCAATGTCTAAGAATTACATTCAAAGATTAGATTTTTTAAAATAAAACTTGGAAAGGAAGGCGGTGTGTTATGGAAAGTTTGGATATGATTAGGGCTGTGACCTAGTGTACCCTTGAGAAAATACTCGAATGTTATTACAACTGTTTTTTGTTTTACTGTCATTTCAATCTATTTACTGTATTCATTTATAAATGCTGCTTTACTACAAAACAACCATATCAACAATTCTATTGGAATAAGCCTTGCATATAGTTATGCTAAACTTGTATTTTGTGCACAATTTGTTGAGTGCTTTAAGTACTCACTCATGCCAACAACAAAATCACCAGTTGAGAATGAGTCTACATCAGCTTTGAAGGAGTGCCTAGAAGAGGCGAACATTTAGGGAGCAAGTCTTGTCAGTTACTTGTGGTATACTGAGAGATTTATCTACGTTTTCATTCTACTGTAGTTTAATTTGTTAATCATAGTTTAGCCCTACATGGCAAAGTTATGTAAGGTTGACCATAAGATCAGTCAACGGGTTAATAATTAATATATAAAGTTTTTTATTATATTTTCGCTGTGTATGATTGTGATATTCATCTATGTTGAACCTATATATACTAGCATGATCCTGAACTATTGTTACACACAGAAAGTCCGGATTTACATATTTGCCTACAACAAGTTATTCATGCTAGTTTGTCTAGGAAAAATAAAAGCAACAATTGAAAGGAAAGATTGAATCCTCTCTAGTTAAGCCCATAGGTTGACTCATCCTGAGTCCAAAGACTAAACCTTCAAACCAAAGTATGGACTTTGCGTTTGAACTAGACTGGATGTTTTTATGCACCTCAGTTACGTATTCTAGCAATGCTACCAATGCTGACATGTACCGCCATATGAACAAGATCCAAACAGAGGTCGCTACATGTAGACGCAGCATACAGTTTTCGTTTCCTCTAAGTCCGTGTAGTTGAATAAACACATCAAAGTTCTCACTGCGTCGATACGAAGATATTTTATCCCGTACGAAACAGAAACGTCAACATTCATTGGTTAGCTTCTGTAGTGTAAGAAATGAGTCAATGAATACTTGCAACAATTCATCTCTCAATACAAGATGGAGAAATGGCTTTGTGCGTGTGTTAACCTGATCGCCACACGATCAGCACACGACGTACTCACGCCACTGCTGCTTGGCTACACTGCCTGCTGGGTCATGAGCCCAACAGAGCAGCGGGCTAAGGTCTCTTGGGCCAACTCCTCCCAAAAAATTAGCTCAATGAGAGGGTGCTCCCCCACCCTTATAAACCGTGCTCATACCCGATTATGCACAGGAAGCCACATGGGCTGCTGGGCGTCTGATGGCCGATCAATTGTGGCGATCAAGTTAACAATTGGTATCGAGCCGGCAGCCCATGTGGTTCCCTGACATCTGGTATGAGCACGGTTTATAAGGGTGGGGAGCACTCTCATTGAGCTAACTTTTTGGGAGGAGTTGGCCTAAGAGACCTTAGCCCGCCGCCGTTGGGCTCGCGACCCAAAGTTAGCGCAAGGACCTTGGCGTGAGTGCAGTGGTGCCGATCGATGGTGGCGATCGTGTTAACAATTGGTATCGAGCCTCAAGATCTCGCATGGCCATGGCGATGGTCCTCACGGTGCCGGGAGCACGGTGTCGCTGTCCTACCGGTGCTCTCGCCTGGTGAACTACGGCGTGGGCGATCAAGGTGGAGGCAATCCTTGATGCCTGTGGCCTCGGGAGGTGGTGTCTCTTGCGAAGGTGTGGCGGTGGATGAGCGGAAGAACAAGGCGAGGGCGCAGCTTCTCCAAGCGTTGCCGGAGGACATCCTCATGCAAGTCTCGGCGAAGACGGCGGCGAAGGAGGTGCAGAACGACCTCAAAGCGAGGTTTGTCGGCGCCGATCGCGTTAAGCGGCTCGCCTTTGCAACTCTCAAGGGTGAGTTCGACAAGCTATGCATGGCGGGGGAGCTGGACGACTACGCCGCAAGATCGGCGGCATGACGGCGAGGTATGCCGATCTTGGCTCGACGCCGACGACGCCGCCATGGTGAAGAAGCTCCTCGACACCGCCCCCGATCGGTTGTATCTGCGGTGGCGGGATCGAACAATTCGAGACGTCGAGACGATGGCGTTCGAGGAGGCTTGGCGGTCAAGGCGTTTGACGAGCGTTCGTGGCGCACTCATGTAGGCGGCGAACGGCGTGATGACCGGCTCTGCTCACGGCGGCCGAGTGGCGAGCTCGCGTAAATCCAAGTCGCCGATTGGGAAGTGCTTTAACGTGGCGTTCGTGGCCATTTTGCTCGGGATTGCCGAAGCGGCGAGGAGGCCTCGCGCTAACACCGACGAGGAAGCGACGCCTCTGTGAGTCGCGGAGACGGCGCCGGGTTTAGGGGAGATTGTTAGAATAAACCCGGCGCGCGCGCGGCGCCGCAGTTGGTGGCGTGAGTGCGCTGTCGTGTCGATCGTGGCGATCCGAGTTATGGGGCATGCATGCGTTTGAGTCGGTCTGCAGCTTGCCGCGTACGTAGCGTGGAGGAGTTGTATGCAGTAGGGGCTGTTGCGATCTGTTGGAGGCAGCCGTGTCGTGCGCGTTTGTTCGCGTCATGCGCGTTTGTGCGCGTCGTGCACGCGGCCGAGGTCCTCACAGGAAGAAACGTTGAGTCCGTCAGGTTCCTTGGTTTAGCAATTAGCGTCAGTTACCTTGTTTAGCGTCAGGTTCCATATTTTGGTGTTCCTTCCAAGTTTAGTGTTTGTTTCCTTCTTCTGTCCCTGAGCAAATTAGGAAGCTCGGGCGTATGGCCGGAAGGCCAGAACTTTCTTTGTATTCATTTTGTCTATTTAAGCAAATCAATATAGTCTGAAAAAGTGGATTGAACCACGCAAAATACAGATTGAAAAGGTTCCTCTGTCTACTTCTTGCTCTTGCCGAAACACTGTTGTCTTTCATGTAAATTTTAGGAATTTGAGTATGTGCGCCTGGGAAGTTTGACAGCGTGGTCCACATTTTTTCCCATTGTATTAATCATTCACAATCCAGCAGCGAAAACCAGAAGTACCATCCTTGCCAGTCTTCTCGTTTCAGTAACCTTTCTGTGGAAAACAGCGAAAATGTGGATATCATAAACCGTACATCGGCCTGTTAGCTATGCTCAGGTTATCCTCTTACAAAATCGAACTATAGTATGATAGTAGGCATGACCAAGAGAAACTAACCAATCAGGGGCAAAATTTGGGACATTGACATTCCAGGTCAAAATTCCAGCTGCACATTGAAGTACAAACAACCCACAGAAGGGCAAAAGGATGTATTGATCGTTCATTGAGGCTTTTTGTATAATCCAATCAATCCCTGCACTAACAGTACACTACTTGCTCAGCTATGTACACTCCTCTCGCTTCCAAACAAATCATATTATCTGGTTCTATTTTGCTCTGCCCTCACTCTTGACTGCTTTGAGAAGATAAGGGTTCCACTGTCATCAACCAAGATCTGACTGCTCCAAAGATGATTGAGCGGCTGGTTTCTTGGTGCTTCAAAAATTGTCTCCATTTCGGTGGAGATTAAGGTGAACTAATGCATCATAACTCGTCATGCACTAGCACTCGAGAACACCCAACGGATTACAGCTACAACCAACAGACCAACCAAGAACACCAAGAATCATCTCAACACTGGAGCATGTGCTGACCTGCGATTATGGTTTTTAGGTAGAATACTTAGGTAAAAATACTTGAACAGGAATATATACAAGTCAGATAAGAAAGCATACCACATTCTCGTAAGTTCCCTCAAAATGGAACAACATTACACCCATTCCCCTTCTTTTATCTCTCTCTGCCTGAAAAATAATGATGATCAAACACAAACGGTAGTACAGCACAAAGAGGTGGTTGACAGAATTCAAATGCAATCACAAGGGTATGGGGATCAATAAAAATTACTCAGAAAATAAATGATGTTCTACTACATCAATTTTCAAACAGGAACAAAAAAATAGGAATATTTCACATTATTGAGGGAAGTTCAGTCCACATACCACACAAGAACAAATGGTAATTCCGCAAGCTGTTAAAGACGATGTAACTTCTGCCATCATCCCTGTGAATGTCAGAAATAGCTTGAAGTGATTTTACTAATAATTGCAATAAAAGCTCAATAACAGAATAGCCCACAAATAGATCATGATGAGCGGAAAAGATATTACAGGTTAATTGAGGTCACAGCTAATCAGAAATATTCTATTTCAGAGAAGCAATAGAATGTACAATAGTTTAATCAATCTTTTTTTAAGACAATCAATCTGTTGAAGGAAGCTAGGCAAAGAGTTATGTGGAAAGGGCACAAACTAAGTGAAGGAGAACATGGTTGCAGTGAAGCTTAGTATTACTTCAAGGGTAGAGGAGACAGTAGTAATTTAGGTTTTACATTGTGATTTTCACCACTTCGTGGCATGGTCCCAAAAAAGCGGCGGAAGTTATCCTTCATTGTGTTTCAGTATTAAAAGATTTTTTATATATATATATATATATATATATAGAGAGAGAGAGAGAGAGAGAGAGAGAGAATTGCTAATGTGCTCTCGAAAGCACGGATCCTTCTGTGCTCTCGAGTGCTTTATATATATATATATATATAAGGACCATTTTATACTCCCGGGAGTATATGCACCCATGACTTATTTCCGTTGATTCATGATGCATGGGAGTATGTACACCCATGACTTATTTCCGTTGTTTCATGATGCATGCCGTGAAGGAAGGCATGCAGATTGTTAACTCATTTGCATGCATGCACTCATTTCTGTTATCTCATTCCGGTGAAGCAAGTTGCATGCACTCATTTCTGTTAACTCCCTCCCGTGAAGCAACCTGCATGCACTCATTGGTTGTGGGAGTACATACTCCCGGTTGTACACTTTCATTTTATATATATATATATAGGAAAATGATTCCATACTCCTGAGTGTATGTACTCCCACCTCTAATATACCGTTTAAATGATGTTGTTATACCTCTTTATCCATTTGAGTATACTCTAATACTGATTATAAGATACTCCAAGTGAGTTTCATGAAAATTTTCATTAAAATCCACCCTTTATAGCATAATTTGTTTATACATTCCTTATACATATGGAAAAGGGTATGTAGCAAAAAAATAAAGGGTCGATGAAATTTTTTAATCATATTGTATTGGAGTATCTTAGAATTATTATTGAGTATACCGAAAGTGATAAAAGAGTATAAAGCGTTTATTTAAGTGGTATATTAGAGGTGAGTATGTACTCTCTGTGAGTCACTTTAAAAGGCTTCATATATATATATATATATATATATATATATATATATATATATATATATATAGCGTATCTGTACAATTTACTGCAGGTATGTACAAACTAACAAAAGTCACGAAAAATTACAGAAAAAATTGTAGATGTACTCCATAGATTACTCTACCTATGTATAAAATTGTAGGTTCAAATTCATTATATTTCAAGAGTTACAAAAAGAGAAAATTCTGACAAGTTTAATGAATAAGAGAAATTAGACAAGTTTAAAGAGTTTAAACTTGTCGAATTTCTTTTTTAACTCTCGATATATAATGAATTTGATCATGAAACTTCATACATAGGTAGAGCAATCTATGGAGTACATCTACAATTTTTAGTTGGTGTGCATAATGTATACGAAAATTTATGAGGATCATATATATATATATATATATATATATATATGCAATACCTATATATGATGCAAAAGATGCAAATAACAACCTAGGCCTCTGGATCTTCATGAATGGTTCGAGATGATCAAATAGGATTCATCCACTATATATATGCACTAAACCCCATCTAATCATATAATATCCATCTAATCTATTCATCGCTTGAGCCTCCATCTAAAAAGTACTCCTCCTCCTCACGCAACACTATGGCGTGCTATTACTCGATTTAACGGGCAATCCATTTGTCGATTAATTATTGAGGATTAATGTGTCTTTGGCTATTGATTAATCAAGTTCATCGATTTAACTGGTTTGGTTTGATTCTGTTCACCAAGAAAATGCCGAATTCGAAGATGAACAAAGAGTTTAAATCAATTACTCCGTAAACCATCAATTTCTTTTTCTTTGTAACAGTTCGATCACGATATTAATAATGAATTTGATCATGAAACTTCTATACATAGGTAGAGCAACGTCTATGAGTAGTAATTCATGGCGATACAATTTTTTGAGGAGGAGGCGCAGAGCACGGATTTTAGATTCACGGATTTATGTTAGTTAATATCTGATTAGATGGGGCTTTAGTGCATATTAGTATAAGTGGATGAGTGGAATCCACATTTGATCATGAACCATCCAGAAGATCCAGAGGCAGTTGTTAGTTTGCAAGGAGTTTGCATTATATATATATATATATATATATATATATATATATATATATATATATATATATATATATATATAAGTCATCTTTAAACAAATCATTAAAACATGGTACTTTAGAAGGTACTAATATTTTTATAGTAAGAATACGAGTCAAGTCTAGAATCAACAGATATACTAATACATGTCCAAAAGACCGTAAATGATAAATATATCATAATGTTATTAACAATAAGTACTTAATCACTGAGAAATATGGGTGTTGGATTATTGAAAAAGGGCAAGGTGAGGTCTTTTACTCGGTTTTCTCATCATTCAAGCTTGTAAGAGATGTATTTGGGCCTTTTAGTAATGTTAATTTCAAAATAGACCGAATGTAGGATACCAGAGCTATCGCTAGCTACAAGTTATGTCAAATAGTGGAGTTATCACTAGCTATATCGCTTGTAGCTAATATAGAGGAGCACTGGCCCATAGCTTCACGTTTGCGGTCCAAAAAAACAATAGCGCTCTATAGCTAGCTCTTTAGAACACTGTTAGTAATATTTTCAGCTTAGTATAACAGTTAGATAGAAAATAAGTAATACCTTTTCGATCAACACACACTATGCAAAGCCATTGGATAGAGTTGCCTTCTGTATTGTGCCAACCAGAAATTTTACCAGATTTCCAGTGATCCAAGCTAGGGAAAACTTCCTTACAGGCGGGGATGCCAGGGTACATGAACTCAGTGAAGCTATCGCCTTGAATTGTTGAACCAATAATTTTGATGCCCAGTTCCTTAACAGTTTTGTGGTGCTTCCCGTTAACCTTTGGCGCATAAACATTATTAACAGGTAAAAAGCCACCACTATTCTTATTCACCAAGGATAATTTCTCGGAATTTAATCTCTTCTGCCAATTGAATTTACGGTCCTCATTTTGAGTGCTTTGAATTAACTGCTCACTGTCACTTTCATCTTCAAGATCAGCAACAAAGTTATTAACTGCTTCAGCAGTTATTTCAGCAGCAGAAAGAGCAGCTTGCTCCCTTAAGAACTGGATAAGCAAACAATTAGTTACTGCAACCATCCAATAATGTACAAAACCCACATAAAAGAGAAAGATAACGAGACCTACTTTCATAATTTTGTGCCTAGCACTGCGAGTTTTTGCATGCTGCAGCCACTGCTGGTGCCGCTGGAATGCATATTTACTGGATAATTTCTGAAACAGGAAAGAAAGTTGACTTTATCCGGATGCTCACGGAGATAATAAATGTACGTCAATAAAATTGCTCCCTTGGAACTCTACTGGTGGATAAAAGGCAGTAACTTCACAAGGAGGAACAAAGTGGAAGCACCCAAACTGACCTTACAGCCTCCCTAAAGAATGTTCCAAAAAGCAGTTAGCACTTGCCAGGCAGTCATCCCACATTTAAGCGCTTAGCAGCCTTGATAACTGCCTTAATATGAAGATTAGGGTTCGTAATATCAGAGCAGCTGGGCTACCTAACAATTTATCACGTGCAGTTGCATATGTGACTGTCATATTATCAGGTGCAGGCAGCTACTATTTAGAACAGTCTTAAAGTGAAACAAAAAACTGCCTCACAAACTTAAGGGCATTATCAGTTATCGCATATATTCCCCTCAGCATTTTTAGTTTTCAGTTCAACATGGGGGGAGTATGAGCTATGAAGGGCTGACCTAACAGTACAAACTGGAAATGCACTCCTGAATCTGGGACACTGGGGAGTGATTATGTGGCTAGGAAAAATTGATGATTTGCTTTGTTTTTCCTTTGCCATTAATCATACATGTTAGTGAGACATGCAGGGCAAATGATTAATTGAACCCAGAAAAAAGGGGCAAATCATCAAATCTCCCGTGGCTTCGAAAAATTGATGATTTGCCCTGTTTTCCTTTTTCGGGCTCATTTGGACAGACCGGGATGGGCCAGGATCCTGGCCCCTAGAGGGACCATCATACTGCAGTATAGGTTTGTCTGTAGCAAGTTGAAAGTAGAACTACAAGTAAAAGAAGAATATGACACTAAAAAAACTTTAGATGGTCAAAGTTGCAGCTTGGATGTTATGTGCGTTTGCATTATTCTAGCGGCATCACTCAATCAACAAACATATCTTGAAATTACAAAATTTTAAAAAAGATAAATTATAGAAATAAATCATGCAATCTATGAGAGGAATACTGACATCGTAAGTTATAATCTCCACTACTTCAGCATTTGCAAGTACATGGATTGGTGAAACTAGATTGCCATTCACCTGAAAAGAAGAACATGAGCACACTCATATGATTAATTGTTAAATCATACTACTGTTTTCTCAAAACTAACCTTTGCTGCTACCATTTTGTTGCCAATTTCCGTATGGATCAGATATGCATAATCAATCACAGTGGCCCCCTTAGGCAGGTTTTTAATCTGTGAGTGAAAATATGTTTAGACAAGTGCCTAACCCAAACAAATGTAATACTCCAATTTCAGTGCCTCACCTCTCCTTTAGGTGTAAACACAAAGACGCGGCTTCCAAGAAGATCTCGGGTGATAGTATCAACAAATTCCCTAGAACTCATGTTACCAACAAACTCTTCTTGCCATTCACGGATTGCATTGAGCCAACAAATCTATCAGAGATGACAAGTCATTAAAGGACTTTCTTAAGCCAAGTGTGATAACAATAATTAATATGAAGTGCAATAAGCTTTAAAAACATTAGTGTGATTGTGCTACATAATTAAATATATATACCCTGAGAGCAAAGCCTGTATTATTCAGGCAGATCACTTTCCCTTTTGAATTTCTTCCACTTGATATTCCAGGACGAACAGGCCCTGAAACCACCCCTCTTCCACTATAGTGCGCAGCAATGCCTCTTTCTGCTATCAGATCCATATCTTCTGTTCTTATCTGCCATACAATCGGAACATAATTTGTAACATGTAAAAGAATGAAAATACATCTTACGTTTGAGATTTTCTAGTTTCAATTTAGCTAAAAGTAGGCAGAATTACCTGAACTTCCAGATGGAACATGCTCTCATTTAGAAATGGTATCACTGTAGTGTGTAGACTTTGGTAGCCATTAGGTTTTGGAGTTGCAATGTAATCCTTCACCTATCGGCATAGCTGAGTTTTTTTAAAAAAATAATAGAAGCAACAAAAGTTTAAAAAAAATTGAATAAAAGAAAGCAGATAACTCACAGCTTGAGGTATAGGTGTCCAGATGCCATGAACAAGACCAAGGACATGATAGCAGATCTGAATTGAATTGAACATACTTGTGCATCAGTGAAAAATTAACAGCATAAACAAAGATATGGTATATAATATTACCTGTTGTGCAGTGCACAATGGCCCAACACCATTGCAGGATTTTGGTTTTATGATGATCCGCAGCTGAGAAATAAATAATAAAGACACGATATTTTTCAGAATAAAAATCATAGAAATGATAAAAATGGGCATCAATAATTATCTATACAGATATTCAAAAATCGTACCTGAGCAACCTGGTTTACCTCATTAATTGAACTCTTGCACTTGAGAGCGGTTTTATAAATGCTGCAAGATGACTCAAATAATTAATAATCCACCAAAACCTTACAACCTATTTCAGACTTGGGAACCGAATAATAATTGCCTCCTAATAAAAAAACACATATTAATCATTTTTTGGTTGTAAAATGCAAATGAGAAGACAATATAAAGATCTAATCTAACTAGAGAAATCTGTGTGGCTACATTATGCCCCCACATGAATTGGATTGGTAAGTAGTGTAAAGAAAAATAAGCTAAGCAAATCTATATCATACCAACACTACATCACTAAGCAGAGGTAGTATTAAAGTGGTGACTCTGATAGTCTATCAAGGTGAAAGCTCAATACATTACTTATTTTAACTTAATGAAATGGCATGTCTGTTCTACCTGTAAAGTTCTTTGCAGACTGAGCGCACTTCTGTTTCAACACTCACAAGATCGAGAAATTGATCCTCATCAATTTTTTCCCTTAAGATTCTATTTGCCTGGAATTGAAAATCACAAAGAAATGTCATCCATAGTAAATGAGAAAACATGTTGATATGCAACAGAAAAACAGAGTACCACTTCCAATTCTTGTTCATGGGCCTTGTAGAGGTCTTCGACTCTTTTCCTTAATTCAGTGAAATCACCGGGATTCACGTACATGAAGGATAGATATTCTAACTCAGACTACAAGGATAGGAGCTGCTGGTCAAATGGAAGAACTAAGGGTCCACAAAGTAAAGCATCAGCAGGCTATAATAAACTATTTTCTTAAGAAACATACAGGCATTATCACATTGCATGGATCTACAGAGCATGTCGCATGAAAGAAAAATGCATAAGGAGAAAATTTTGACAGTTTGACACTATACAAAAATACCGGTATATAACCATCTGTCATAGTCATAAGATGAAGGGAAAAAGCATTTGGAGGCAGGTCCTTTTAAGTCTCCAAAACCACCATTAAAATCACCGTCAGGCGTTAAATGGTCTGGTTTCAAAAGATCAGGGAGATAGATGTCCAGTTTTACAGTTGAAGGAGACAAATGAACTTTTATGATAGTTAAGGGGGGTGTAATATGTTTTTCCCCAAATATATGTCTATACGCAAGTTTGTGGCAATATAAGTGAAACCTGAAATTTCATCAAAAAGGCCAAAGCAAATAACTCGGACTGAATTTTGCTTTGAATACAATGGGTTCTGTCATTGGGACTTTTGAAGTGTGTTGTGGGTTTGATTGAAAAGGCGTGTGCCAGGCCGGAGGCCGGCATGGCCAGAGGTAGTGGACGTCGACGCTGTAGCGGCGAGCGACGGAAAGAGGCTGTCGGGGCCACTGGCCTTGTTGATCGGAAGGCACTGCCGAGAGGTAATACTTGTGGCAAAACTATCTGCCTTTTCATTCTTTTCTTGCGCATACAAATAGAGAAGCAAAGATGTAGTCTAAACTAACAGATGAAACTAATTTGCAGATAAGCCAAAACAAACGTAACGGATAGAACTACTTGTTAACTGAATGGATAGAATTCTAACTGCTAAGTGCTAAGAGCATCTCCAACAGTTCCTAATATTTAGACTCCCAATATTTTTAGATTGGGACCTTCCCAAAAAATTTTGGGTCTACAAAATACCTTGTTCTCCAACAGTTCCTATATTTTCTCCCAAAAACACCTTTGAATTGGTCCGTGGGCCATCTGGTGGCGAAATAATGTTGATTGGGAGCGGACAGCGCACTAAAAATGAGGAGTCGGGTGCTATTTTTGGGCGTGCCAAAATTTGAGGAGCTAGAAAGAGGAACTGTTGGAGTACTTTTTTTTGTAATCAAGCCCAAAATCAGGTTTTGGGAATGGATTTTAGGCACTGTTGGAGATGCTCTAATTGATCCATCCATTCGGCTAACTGACTGGAGCCGCATCCTCCAGTGCTGCGCCTGGGCCGGCCACCCCTTTCCGCTTCTTGCGATAATAAACATGGTCGAGGCCGTCGAGGCCCACGACAAAGTGTAACACAGAGGGGTCGGAGAAATATTGAATAGAAGGTTCACAACGTTAGGCATTAGTGAAACTAAGCAATTAAGTATGTTGATCAATGGTAGGACAAGTCAAAGAGTTGAGCAACAATTCTACTGAAACAGGTATTTAAACTAGCTTGACAATTTGACATGTATAGCAGCAGTGCAGATTCCAAATTTACAAACAAACATGATGGTGGCTATCTTTTAAATAGAAGTCAAAATTTTATTGCAAGAAACATGGGCAATATGCAAAGTAGAACACACTATTAGAAAGCAACACAGCAAATAACACAAAAGAACCATTGCAGTATTGAAGTTAGCTTATTCAATATGCAGCAATAATGGCTATCATTTAAGGTGATTCCATCAGCAGGTACCTTTATTCGATACATCCCAAGAAGTTTTGCTAGGGGGGCAAATACCTGCAGTGTCTCCATGGAAATGGCGTACTGCAAAGAGTAGTGCTTAGAATAAGATGGAACAAAGTTACAGCCAGATTTTATATCAATGGAACAAGAATTTACCTGCTTGTGCTGAGGCATATGTGTGAGAGTACGCATGTTATGCAATCTGTCTGCTAGTTTCACAATGATCACACGAACCTACAGAAGATTTTTTTTTCATTTTATTAGGAAACTAGTAGAGAATTCAAAATTGTTGTCAATAAAACAGTCTATATGGGGGGGAAAATACCTCTTCTGTCATGGCAAGAAACATCTGTCTTAAGTCTTCAGCTTTCACATCTTGTTTTGAATTAACCTCATTTTTGCATTGAAGTTTCCCTAACTTAGATACCTGTATTTGAAATGAAACAGATATATTATCACATTAAAGTCACTATACCTAGATCACATTTTGCAGTAACATACAAAATACAAACATGTGAGCTGTGAAATAGTATACCTTTGTCTCCCCTTCAACAATATGGCGTACAGTTGCCCCAAACTCATTTTCTATTCTTTCAAAAGTAACCATGTCTGTATCTTCAACAGTGTCATGCAATAAACCAGCAGCAATTGATTCCCAGTCAAGTTCCTAATTATGTCCACGGAGTGGAACAAAACTTAACTTCATTATGTTTATACTAGGGATATTTAAGGAAAATACACCATCATAGTGTCAATGATATACTACTCACATGCTCCCCAAGAATACGAGCAACTTCAACAGGATGAATAATGAAGGGTTCCCCACTTCGGCGTTTCTGCCCATTATGTGCTTCATATGCTAACTGCAACACTCAATGAGATATCATGATGCAGCCAATGCATGTTGTCCGCAAGCCACATGGACGGATTCATATCGTATATCAATTACCTTTAAAGCGTCATGTACAAAGTTTAATTCTTCAGGTTCAAGGTATGAGATAGCTGATTTGAGATCCTGTAACATAATTTCACAAAAAGTTAGCATGCAACAGATACAAAGTTGAGTCTTGCTACACAAAAAATCAACGTTCAGTTGCATTCAATGAGGGTATCCTTACACATCAAGTATACAAATTCAAACTCAGAGGAGCAATAACCACACTATCAAGTTACAACTAATGCTTCCATTTCGCAAAAATGGTGTAGCTGTGATGTTGGACATATTGTTCTGAGCCTAGAATTTTCCACATTTTCCAAAAGTCTCAAGAAGTTTGATTCTTGTTTGATTATTGCTAATAATAAATTGTGTTGGCAACACTAAACAGAAAGCGTCTATGGCATTACACTACCAGGCACAAAATGGTTTTCAACTTCTTTGAGTTCTACTTCTTTCTTATGTATATGATCAGATATTTGTGGAAAGATAAGAGAAAAGATGACAAACATAAAATATCATATATTGTTTAACATCTGAACATGGAACAGGCGAACAGCCATGCGACTGAGCCTCGGCTCAGATGATTGGCGTGAGCGTCGCTCGGCCAACCCACCCATGTTCGAGCTTCGCTCGGCGCGGGCGAGCGTGAGTCGAGTGCAGTGCGTGGGTGAGTGCGTGCGTGTGCGTACGCACTTGTAGCTCGACTGTTGTTGCTTCTTCTTTAGTGAATGCCAGAGCTCTTGGACAACTTTAAAAAAAAAACATGGAACAGCCATAAACCTGTTGACCAAACTGAAAGATTGATATATCAAAGCCATAAATGGCTAACTCTTAAAGTGTTTTTACAATAAGAGGCATGTGAGCACGATTAGCACAAACTACAATACGCACCAAAATAAGTGGTTCAGTGACACACCTCCCACAAAGTTTCTGGAGAAATAAGGTTGAACGGTTCGGATGACGAATAGCAGAAAACTCTCCATGTTGGAAACGCAGGACTTGACCAAGATCTGACAAAATTCTCAGAGGAAACAAAACCAGACGACGGACCACAACCCAACTTCCCTTTGTTGATGTCTTCTGCCCAGGTGATGTGCAGTAACTGGAAAAAAAAGTAATTATTAATAAAATGCAAAGAACCATTATTACTTTTCATATGTAGCCAATGGACGTGGTGATGGCCATTAAATAAGTAACATGTGCAACTGCATGGAGACCTTTTTTTTTGCATGAGACAGTAAAATTGATAGCCAAGGTGGCATGATTGGTATCACAAGATTTTCGCCAAGGTTTGACGCAACAGTTTGGCTGAAATAGATAAGAATTGTGAGATTCCAGTTAAATCGTTTTCATTAAAGGCAATCATGTTTTGGATAATTTGTCTTTAACAAGCAACCGTGCATAAGCGCAGAGTTACCAAGCGCTTGGGGTCACATGTTAAAACTGAGGGTGTTTGGTTCGGAGTTTTTCCTCTGTATTGCAATTGCATGTACAGGGAATATGTTATCCGTTGTTTGGTTGGATCACTCCATAATCGCAATACACAGATTAGGAATACATGTAGTACAATTCCATGTAAAACACAAGGTGTGATGTATTCCAAGCACATTACACCTTCCATTCTGTGTATCACAAAAACCCAGTGCAATTTTGATAACAACTTCCAACCAAATAATACCTAAAATGTTTTGGACAAGCCTTGTTGTTTGGCATGAGGGAAGCCCAGGTGCTTAAGAACTGAGTATTCAATATTACCAGGAATCTAAAGCTAAGAAATATGAAGAATACTGGGTGAGGAGCGAGGACTATCCTCCAAAAGACATTTGGAAAATAGTCATCAGATATGCTAAATCCTTAAGTTACCAGATTTCTCAGAGAAAATTTTGACTAGATCACGTTTGAGAGCTGAAGTGAAAGTTGTAGAGCACCAGAAAAAACAAAAGGTTGCTTGAAGCAGTCAGTACCCTAACCTTTGCTTCAAGACTAAAGGGCTGAAGCACTCTAGCTCCAAGGCTGGGTTTTGCAACATTTAAACTAAAGGTTTTACCTCTCCTTGGTCTGTTGCTGAAATGGTAACAAGTGGAGAATCAACAGAGATAAGTTGAGAGCAGTTCATATGGAGGAAGGGAAGACATCAAGATGGTCAATTAAAACTGATTCGGAGCCAGGATGGTTATTGGTAAATAATGTGTTGCTTCTTATAGAGGAAATTTGAGAAGTTTAGAATGCATATTTATCTCGCATGCACTGCACTCCACATTGTTATGTGGCGGGTTACAGTACAGTAGTACACAGTATATTATTAAATTGGAACACAATGCAAATGTGGTCCGAGTATGCAATGCACTAAACCAGACTGTGGATCTTCATTGAATAGTTCTGGCTATATTACCAAATAAACTTACTAAAACTTTACTACCATAAGATGCACATGAGTGCATGATGCATCTATCAATTTTTATATAATCTCCTTAAAGAAAATTGCATCACATCTAAGCCATACATCATTTTTCCAAACAATTGTATGAGTTACGCATAAGTGGTGAGTCTAGCGTAAACTTGTATGTTCCTTTTTTTTTGTTATATATATCATTATTTTATTAGTTTATGGTCAAGCTCAGACTCAGGAGTTCTGTGAAGGATGAGAGGAACCACAAGGCCTTGCATGCTCAAAAGTCTAAAACCTTTGTGGGCTCACAAAGTATTAGACCAAGATGTCTTGCAGCTGTCAGTTCAGGAGAAAGGAAAATACGGCAATCAAGATTTGCTACAGAGGTCCCCACCCCCCAGCATCCCTGCCTATTGCATCACAACAGGAACCCCATTAATGGCCCTATTGCTACCCTGTTTGTTTCCAAACACCAAATTGGCCGTGCTACTTCCCTAGTTCCCTTCACTTCCTAGTTTCTATAGAAGATTGACAGCCCAGACCCTCAATCCCTTCACACCATGCCGCCTCATTGTTCCTGGTCTCCAGTGCAATAGCAGCATGGCCCTGGACTTCTTCCTTCCCTGTGCTAGCAAAATGTTGCAACTGTCAACAATAATAAGGACAAACTGATTTACTAGATCACATACCAGACAACAAGTGATCTCAATCCTGTGCAGTGGGATGTGTAGGAACTAAATTAAGTGATGGAGGTGACAGTGGGTGGACAGAACCTCGTATGGTTAAGGCATTGTCACGAATGGCATTTTGGCTTTTAAAGGCATGGCCTTAACAAGAAAAATATTTAGCTATAAAAAAGGTAAGGAATCACTATTTGGTTCCTTTGTTCTAAGAAGGATAAAAACGTCACGTCTTGGCTTACAAGGTTGCTAATTCTTAGGAGCGCAGTTAATAGGGCCCTTCAACCAAATAATGGACCAGGCCCATTGATATGATGAATGCTACCAAAATTTGAACTGGCATTCAACGGAAAAGCAGAAGGTGGATGGAAAATTTTCTAGCATTTATCTGTTGGGATCTTTAGCTTTCACTGTGCTCAAAAACCTGGAGAAAACACAATGGTGCTATTTTCAGAAATTATCCATTTATAGTATTAGGAAACAGGGATGCTGATTTCCATGGTCAATTATCTACATCATTAACCAGATTTGAGCACTGCAGGTATGAAAATGGTGATAAAAATAACAAAGATGAAGCTGCAAGAAGTCACGGTTTGTAAGTCAGTCAATGTCAAGATAGGTGTATGTAGGTTGTGGTGGCTAGGAAAATGCTCTTCCGAATAGGCATTAGCTCAGGTGCTCTCCACTTAAATACTTTCCTTATGGTCTCAATGCAATCAGAGATTAGCCTCTTTGTTCTAAGAAATAGCAAGCACTCCCTCTGTTACCAAATAGAACTCATTTTAGAACGTGTGCAATCAAACTTTCACCATTAAAATACACAAAAGTACTTAGATTGACCACATGGAAATAACATTAGTATATTTGCAATAAAATGATAAAAATACTTCCATACCGTTATTTTAAAAATATTATTATACGTTTATCATTAAATTAATAGTCAAAGATGTACATTGGACATATGTCGATTTCTAAACGACATCTATTTAGTTGTAGAGGGAATAAAAGCTACGTCTACAAAGAAAATACATAAGACAATGCAGTGTAAGGCAATAAGAATGATAAAACTATTTAAAGAGCATAATGGTTATACAGGATTACAGGCTGTGATCTGGATTAGATGATTACAGCATGCTACTATAGCTGACAGGAGGATCAACTGAATTATGATATTGAGTCTGTCTAGATACTGTTTATTTCCACATTCACATATAGTTCTTCATGCAATCATGCAACACCCGCAAAACAAATTACAGGTTGCATCATGAGTATAAACTCAACTACAGAAGAACTTTGCATGCTTCCAGCAGATGGAACATAGTTTTGCAAATGAAGATAGTATCATTCAGCTAATCAATCAAATGGTACCGATAAAATAACAGAGTGTTTGCCACGAATGGAACAACTAAATCGTAGTGTTGGCCACACAAATAAAATCGAGTTCTCAAAAGAGCAAGAAATGCCCAAAAGGCATTTTTTGCAGATGGAATGTGCAACCACTTGAGCTTGTCAACCTGTCTTCCAACTCTAGAGTCTAGATAGATTCTGCCCGTGCCGAACAGCACTTAGCTAAACACAAGTCATATTTTGAATAGAATTAACAGGATTTGCTAATGATAGTGTTCGCTAACCAAACATACACCTAATAATGAAATGCAACAGATAAGGGGGAAAAAACTGTGATACAAATGGAAGATTTTCCCCTCAGACAACATTCTTCAGCATGTCCTTGAGCCTAGAGGGATCAACTTTTACTTATACTATAAAACGTATTTGATGGTTTTAGTAATTCTAGGGAGGGTTCAATAGTTTGACCAATTTCCCCGAAATGGTGTAAAAACACAAATAAGGACCTCCATTCCCATTCAGTTAGCCCTGAAGTAGCCAAAACACCAAATTCCAATCAACATTACGGCTAAAAAACAGAATCTCCGAAAGGCAGAAGCAACACACCGTGTTGTCACTCCGCCGCCGTCGCCCCCGCAGTCTCCACCCGCCTCCGGCCTCGGCGTGGCTGCAGGAGGAGCATTGCGTGGTGCTGGCGAGCGCCCCCGTGAGCGCGCGAGGCGCGTTCCAGGCGCAGGAGAGCACGCTGCATTCGTACGGCCTCCCGCCTCCGCCGCCCCCCTTCCACGAGGCCCTGCACGAGCTCACGCACTCCAGCGACGACCCTACGCACGCACGCCCACACACACACACACACAACACGAATTTTTTAAAAAAAATCACGCTACGGAAAACCGAAAACCCAGCCCGGGGCAGAGCAGAGGCTGAACCAAATCGCCGGGCTAGCGAGGGGGACAGGGTTACCGGACACGACGGGCGGCGGGGGCTGCATGGCGCGGCGGCGCGCAATCTCATCGGCTCCTAGGGCTCCGGCAGGGCGCGAATTGGGCAGCCGCGGGGGGAGGGAAGGAGGGACTGGAGAAGGGCTTTGCCCAGGAGGAAGTCGAGGAGGAGAGGAAGAAAGGGATAACACGAGACGGAGGCCACACAAAAGGCCGCGGCCGTGGGGAAGGAAAATGAAATAGGCTTCCAGCTTCCCTTCATCCCTTGCCTGTGCCGGTTTCGGTTTCTACTTTCTTTTTCTTCCCTTGGTTTTTTCATTCAAATTTAGCTCTGGATAATTTCTGCACGTACTTAAAACAAAAATGAATTGTTTATCGAGAGGATTTTAAATAGTTCCTCCTACAATCAAAAGTAAATTTATACACAAAATCAGAAGATGTGACCTAATGACTTCTTTTTGAAAAATATCTATCTCGAATTGAGTCTCAATTTGTCCTGAGATTTTGGAGGATTTTTTTATTTTCTCTGGCTTCCTTGCAGGAATGGTGTGGGTCATCACCTCAACTCTTAGTTTTTCTTCAGACCAAAAGGCGCTTGTGCTAAAGAATTTCGCGAGATTTTGTGTGTGTTCAAGTTCACATGTTGATAAATTGAAGTGCACGTCTTACTGGTGAATACTATAGATATAATTGTAACTCATTTTTATTTAGAAAAAGGAACATACAGAGGTTCCCGATTTTGGTCTTCATATATTTGATGCAGCGAATTGAATCTGGTGATAATTGTTGATATTTGGGCAATTATTTTTTTCCATGAAAGGACATAGTAGGTTGCCAATGGGGAAATAACTTTTATATATTGTTCAAGCAATTCAACTTTTTTACATTTCTCATTGCCTTTTGGATTATTTTGACTCAAGGAATGGGAAGAAATGATGTTTTCCACAGTCACATGGCCGTTTCATACGACAGTTGTCAGCTAACAATAAAAATACCGCGTGCCCGTAGGACTTACCTTATCATACAAGCCTTATTAGGTGTGAGAGAGTGTTTGGCTTGATGCTTATCTTTGTTAAGTAGTAGAAAAGTAAGATTACCAAGTCTAACACTACGAGCAATATACCACCATAAGCATAAATTTGATCATTTCATGGAAAATTGCTGTAGAGTGAAAAAAAATCATAGATATTCAGGGCTTTGGTTCATCTTGGTGTACATTTGAGAGACCATGTAGAGGTATAACTAAGTTTGTAACGATTAATTGACTGTATAGTGCTTAAGTTTGAATTTCATTTGAATTCATTTTGAATTGGAAGTAATTTGAGCTTGTGTTAGCCGGAGTAGTACTACCAGCCTCCTGATGGCGGTAATTATTTTACAGAGAGGTGTTTCTTTAGGTTGGGCAAGAGCGGTATTACTGGCCATGGAAGTATACTAACAGCCAGCGATACTACCGATCTCTAGTTAGCGGTAGTTACTTTTTAGAGTGGGTATTTTGGGTTCAACTCAGGCGGTACTATTGGCCCTAGTATGTAATATTTGATTGTATATCTTATTAACAGTGCTATGTGACATTTTGATTGTCTGTGTGGCTACAGGATTTCGAATTTAGGTCATGGTGAGCTGGAGGAGACCGGGATTAAGTTAGAAGAGTTGAGGTCCACACGGTTGAGGGACAACAAAATATGACTGAGACCATAAAGTGGCTACAAGTCGGGAGACAAGGAGCAGAAGTGTAAGCTACTGGAGATGGACATGACGGGCAACAGCAAGGTAGATCGGGACTAGGCTCAGAGAGTAGCGGAGGTCTAGAATGGTCAAGGAAGCCAAAAGCATCATAGTCAAACGGAGGAGAACATGTGGCGTGCTAAGTGACTTGGGCCTGTTTGCAAGGAAGGACTTTTCAGGGGAGTCCAGACATATGAGAGGCTTGACGGTAAGTCATTGGGGCTATATGGAAGGTGAGAAAGTATGGGTGACACTTTAGGTCGAAGGAGAAGACCAGTCATGGGGCAAATTGGTTATTTACCCATTACTGGAGATCAAGGTAATTTACAAAAACTATGGTGCTATCCTAAGTGGTTTAAATCAAGCCAAAGAGGGTATGGACGCGAATTCAAGCTCGTGGAGCGAATTAGAGTGTCATGAAAAAGGCCGCTTTTGAGAAGCGTGCGCGTGAGTGAGTAAAACTTGTTATGTGTTGGATTAAAGGGTTAGCCATGTTAAATATGAGTTGTATCCACTTGATGTCTAGGGTTAGGTTTTTTAGGGTTGCCTCCACTGTATAAGAGCTTGAGAGAAGCAAGCAACTAGAGGAGGATTAGAGCATAAGGTGGTAAAATAAGATTTTGCATTTCTTGTGTGTGTGAGTGCTCTTTTGGAGCTTTTCCTTTTTTGGAGAAGCTTTGTAATCATTTTTCTTGATCCGAAATGAAAATCAAATTCGTGCTCAAGATTTTGCTCTTGTTTTGATATCTTTCTTTCTTGATTTTTGATCTCTCTTGTTGGTTTCTATTTCTCTTAATTTTGTGTTGCTAAGGATGAATGGTTAATAGATAAATTCTCTGTAGATCATATCCCAATCATTTAGGCAAGCTCTTATGTGATCATCAAGAGTTTCTCAAGAAACCGATTTTTGACTTGAGAAGGAAGCACAAGTGGTAGATCTTGTTCTTATACATTTGAGGGGTATTTTCTTTGGTGATCTTACTTGCTCAAGGTAAAGTTTTTGCATTTGACCCGATTTTGGTGTACCTTTGCTAAATTTAAAAAATGCCAGAACTTTAACATCAATTCTTTGCGATTGAAGGTTGGAATAGATTCGTAACATCCATAGGAAGAGGCACGTAAAGTTTCACGAGTTTTGGACCATCCAATAAAAAATTACATCAATTCTTGGATTTAAATTTGTGCTGATTTTATTGTTCACCCTGATTTTAATCTTTCATATGGTAGTACCACCCCCTGTATGGCAGTAGTGCCATCCCAAGCAGATACAAAATTTGTTTTTCCGCTCAATCTGTGATCAAGTAAGATTTTGGTTAGTTCTTTTGAGAAAAATTATTATTGATCATGCACTCCCCGATCATCATTTTTTGTCATTCAACATGTATACCATATGTTCGGAGATAAAACTACTAAGTTATACGCCACACTTAGAAAAACCTAATGGACACCAATAACCATAAGGAAATCAGAAGGAAAATAAGACAAATGTATAGCTAGAGGCATTTAGGTGGTCCTTTTATGAGATTCACAGTGTGTAGTACCTGTGCAAGCGCCAAAAAATACCATATTGTTAGCGCATCATTAGATGCTATGTTTGGCTTTTTTTTCCCTATAGTCTCTTGAAGGTGAGACTCAAAACTAGATAAAATATATCACCCTCTCATTTCGACCTGCTCTCTTTCTCTAAAGTGATCAATTTTACACCCTTCTCTGTCGTGGCATATGTACGCGGGAGGCACATTCTGTTATCAAGACAGGGCTATATTTACAATTTCATTAAGAAAAGAACCATATTTGCAAAAATAAAGTGAAGGGAGAAAAAAAATCGATCCCTTCCCTTTCTTCCTCACTCAATTCATGGACAAGTAGGCCAATCCGTGTTTATTTGCTTCGAATCAGTGCTTGACGTGGTACCGAAGGAATCTTTCCTTGGACCCACCTCCCCCACCAATGACCAGGTGAGCTTGGTACCGATACCAAGACTTCCTAGTATTGGAAAAAAAATTGAACACCGGAGGTGGCCTTGGAGCTTGGAGTCATAGGTAAGCTGAAGCTGTATAGAGAAGGATGGATAAGTAGAGGACCAGGAAATTTTTTGGAGCTTAGGCAAGTCTAATTATGGCGAGTATTTTTTCGGGCAAATACAATCATATTGCTAAGAGATTCTTTGATCTATTTCCTCAGCCACTAAGAAAAATAAGTACAATATTGACATAACTCCTACATAAATATGAGGTGAGAACTTCCTTGGTTGTTAGCTCACCGTATACAGATCATGTTGTATTTGGACACATAAGACTCCTAGCCATGTGCCCCATCCGCCTGTTGCCCTAGGCCCAATCGCTCTCACCGCATGCCTCGCTACCCCTGACCTAAACTCTGCCGCCTGGCTAGTCACTATCTCAATGGTAAGAAGCCAGTTGATGACATCATTTGATGCATCTTCTGAGTCAGCTGAAAATACCTGCCGCAAAGAGATGGAGCAGTTCTTGTTCCTAATGAAGGCACTCCTACACAGTTGCTCCACAGAGGATAGGTAACTTTACAATCTGATTTGTCATTCCTTCCTAATTATGTCTAGATTAGATAGTTACAAAATGCAGTTACATATCAACCATCTCATTCTAGTCTATGTTTCTAAATGCCTGTCAACTTCTTGCTCTAATGCCTCCATTTTGTGATAGGCAATCTGAAGCGGCGAAGGGGACTGGGCAGGGTGCCACCACACGAGCCCGGGCAACCTCCTAGTCATCAGGAGGTGGCTGCGCCGCCGGATAAGCGTCACTCTCAAGTGTACTTTGTAGTTCTTAGACTTTATATTGAAGTATATTAGCCATCTTCCCTCAAAAGTTTAAACTTTTGGTGAAAAGATTAGCGCATGCAGCTCAATAAAATATCAGAGCAAATATGTATTGAGTTTGCTAATTTATTTTTTTTAAAAAAAATTACGACCCGCTTGAAATTCACGTTGAGCAAAAAATCATGGGATGGGGGTATCGAAATATATTGTTCAACTTTTTCCAAGAGTTTAAGCCTTTTGACGAACCAGCTTGGCCTTTCGTGTGTGTAACTCAATACTTTAGTGGGAAAAGGTTTTCCGAAAATGCCAGACAACTTCATGCGTAGTTGGACAAGCATGCTTTGAATGTTGACATCCATACCATGCAGTCATGGGTGAAGGGTAATTTGGGTTGCAACTGGGTGTCAATTCACTGACGGAGCTCCGAGGGAACCTAGAACAAGCAGCATCGACCGTAGATAATTTCGTCAGATCGGAAAGTGACCGACCTTCCCCCCAACAAAAGGGCGCTTCGCTCACTGCTGAGACAACTAAATTTGCATCGTTGAGTCTCGTCGTTCTCTCGGCCGGCCATTCTCACCGAAAGTTACCCAGCTAAATGTCTATTTCTAACCGCCCTAACACTGACAAAAGCTATTAGATTTGGTATCCGGGAAAAGTAGTAGTATGATTTGCATGAAATCAGATACTAATCCAAGTCAAAAAGACCTTCGTTAGTGGCGACCTTTCTACCTTTATGAGCATTACACGAGGCATTAACCCTAGATAATTTCCCCAATTAAGCCACATCGCGTTGATTAAGGCAGATGCAGTATTAGTATGGTAAATTAGTAGTGTGATGGGCTCGTATGTTAAAAAATCCTAGCTGTGTACGATAGTTGGCTTACTTTGGAGATCAAGGTATTACTTTGGAGGGGAGAATATTTTGTTAAGGGGCACAAGCACGCACACAAAATATATATATTGCACACACTTCACATGTACATATACACATGCGCGTTCGCTACACATGTTAAAATTTTTTTTGGAGATCCATTCGAGACATCAGCCCAGACGGAAATTGAACGCGTGCGTTCAAGTGCTCAAACTTGAACGTGGGCGGCGTTCTCTCAAGCTGCCACCAACCGAGCTACGCTGGATTATCTTGGAGGGGAGAGTGGAGAACAATTGAGGTAAGCATTAAGCAACATTTGGCAAGAAGCGATGTTGCCTCGTCATGCAGGTTTGTGAAGGAGTGAGTATTTTATCTAGATTAAAAATATCAGGTTAGGGCAATCCCAATGCGATGACTAGGATAGTTTTCATAGCATTAATTAGGTTGTCATGTAAGCAAAATGGTGATGTGAAGGTAGAGTTAATGATGAAAGAGAAGGAAACCATTTCTCATGCAGGAAACCATTTCTACACAAGTACCAAGAAAGGGAAAAAGAGGATTAGGTGAGAAAATAAGAGAAAAGAGGAGATTGGATGAGAGTTTATTTTGAAGAAACTATCCATTGGGAGCATAGTTTCTACATGTAGTGTCTAGATGACATGGAAGTTATAGAAACTATATGCATTGAGACTGCCCTTAAAGGATTCTTCATTTTTTTTTGTTTGACCTCACTCCTCAGCTGCTCCAATAATTCTCGCTTAGAGCTTGTTTGGTAGAGCTCCAGATTCCAGCTTCTCCTGAAATCTGAAACTTGTAGACTAAAATAAAGTGAATTAAGTTTATATTTTTGGTCTAAAATGTAAACAAGATGATCTATCTAAACACTCTTAATGTACTCACAGCTTCAGTTTCACGAATCTGGTGAAGCTAAATCCCTGCCAAACACACCCTTAATCGGACTCTGATAACTCTATGCAGAAGGAACATGTCTTCGTAAGTTGCGGTCTTTAGGGAGAAGAATTCTGGTCTTTAGGGAGAAGAATTCTGTGCAGGGAAATCAGAACCACGTCAAGTAAAATTCCGTCGATCGAGGAGTTGGAACAGAAAGAGCTAAATAACCTTTCGTGAAGCAAGGTTATCAAAGACCAGTGCGAGAGCGAAACAGCGTAAGGAACCGGCAGTGCACTGTTAATTGATTAACTCAGTAACACCAAGCAAAAACTTTAGCTTTACAACGCACTACTACTGAAGCCTGATGGGCACAACACTGAATAGCAAATCCGTGCTGTTAACACTTGGCAGGTATACTTCCCAAAGCAAAACGAAGTAGTCGAACGGAACTCCGTAGACAAACCAAGAATGAAAGAAAGCACTGCACTTACACAGTGGTGAAAAGCTGGCCAAATAAAATCAGCGCTGGTTCATGAACCATGAAGATTGAAGAAGATTGGATGCGTTTAGAGTCAGTAGAGTACAAGACTGGAAATCAATGATGTTTAATGTACAACGCATTCAGTCGTGTTCACCCATGCCGTGAGCTTCCGTAGTTCTGTACCAAAAGTCCAAAAGCATCAAAGAAATTCTAAAGCACCTTCATATAGCAGCCGGGAAGATACATGTAAAAGCCATAGCAATCAGTTCAACAAACACAATGTACAATAGGAAGCAATATTGAGTCTCACAGTTAATTACACCTATTCACAGCAGGTCCAACAAGCTGCTGCTATCGCTATCACCAGCTTATTCCACGGATTTTTTTTTTTTTTTGAGGTGCAAGGCGACGCACACTACCCACACACACACCACACTCACGCGTATGTGTCCCCTACACATGCTACGGAACCCATTTTTTTCCGGATGAACGCGCAGGCGTGAGTGTACCAGCGAGCGCGTGCGTTCGAGAGGCCTCAAATCAGGGCAGGCCGAGAGCACACCTGACGCTCGAGCCAATGGAGCAATGCTCAGATCTCGCTTATTCCACGGATTTAGTTCGGTATATATGCATGTGCTACATGTACAGTCTAATAAAGCTAGACTCAAAATTACCTGCTTATCACAGCACGACAGCAATTCCAATATTCTAGTAGTATGTGCGTCTATTATGCCCTCATAGGAGTTACCAGGTTTGGTTCCCTGTATCTGTGCTAAAGAAAATGTATCAAGTGGTCTAATTCACACGCTTAATTAGCAAATAAGTACTACCAAAAAGAAAATGTTGAGGGCTCCCCCCACATTTAGTTATAACTCAGCATAGAAAACTTGTGGATAGCATCCCTCCAGAAAAAAAATCTCTGTGCAATCAATTACGAGTATAGCCTAAAATTTGGAGGTTCTTGCTCATGTGAAAAAGGACCAAGTAGATAATCTTGTTCTTAGAAGCAGCCTTTGTGTTATGAAAATAGCAGTTCCATTTTTTTCTTTCGCAATTAATATCCATGTGACTGGTACAAACACCAAGCATCATTAGAATGTTGAAGCCACAAGTTCCTTCTTTTATAACAAACTTTGGTCAAAACCAAGATTTTATACTTGATATATATATTGCCCAAAAGAACCCAAAAATAACTAGAAATAAACATCAGATACAAGTATTAGAACATTAGCTTGTATCTGCTCAAAAATATTTTTTTCGAACGGATATCTGCTCAAGAATAATTATAACTTTTATCTGCTCAAGGCACTATCCTACCTAAACGATGCATGGAAGGAAGCAGAATGGATATCTTACAATCATGTAGCGGATTACTGAAAATAGCATGGCACCAGAACCAAAGTTCTAAACTTCTAATTAAGTAAAGCATGAATACTCGAGGGAGGAAAAATGTTCAAAGAACACTAGCAAATGATAATGAGCATTGCAAGACAAGAGTTCAAACATTTATCAAGGTGCGAACTAACACCATCTATGTAAACATCTGTTTCTTAAAGAGAAGAATAGTTTTATCTAAAGGTCGTATTGATACTTATGCTGTCAAAACATCAAATACTTCCCACACAACCATGAGAAAGGCTGGAACAGAAGACCTCATGCCATAAAGCAATAACTCCTAAAGTAAGTTTGATACAAGTATACAACATATGATCATACAAATCAAAGACTATACTGTATGTAAAGATGTAATTCCATGATTCATAACGATATACTCACAAATTACTCCCCCAAGTATAGTAAAACAATTCGAAGGAAACTCACAGTTTTCATGTCAAGGATGGATTACAGTGGTAGTACATAAGGCACTAGAAATACATCTCTAGCCAGCCATCTTGTTCAAGCGATGAATTGTACTCCTGGCAAGCCTATTCCCAGGGTCAATCTTCAGAACCAACCGCAGGTCCTCTGCCCCAAGCCTATATTTCTCAGTGCTCTCATATAGGAGTGCACGCTGCACTAGCACTGATACATTCTCCTTATCTTGCTTCAGTACCTGCATAGGACATAAAACCAGCAAAACAAAGTCATGGAAGAACCTCCTAATATGTCACAAGGTAACAAGTACATTACAGAGACAATGCAATACCTTCGAACAGTCAGCAATGGCCTTCTTGTACTCGCCAACCTCCTTGTAAGACGAAGCCCTTGATGACAACACCTCCACAAGGTCAGCATCTTTCCCAGTCTTCTCGATGAGTACAACAGCCCAAGACAACCACTTGATGGCATCAGCATACTGCCCACCCTTGTAATTATCCATCCCTTTTGCCTCAGCAGCTGATGCCGTCAACCCAGGCGGTGGCGGTGGGAGCCCCTCCAGCTCTGTGGTTGTGCCACCGCTATCAGCACCGCCGAACTCTGCCTCCACATCCACCCAACCATCCATCTCACCAAACATGTCACCCCCACCACCGCCATTACTCGCCACAGAAGCAGTTGGTGCAGCTGTGGTCGAAGCGAACAGGGAGTCCAAAGGATCTACACCACAGTTCATCGCCGCAGCCACCGGAGCAGGCGCTGGAGCTGGTGCCGGTGGAGGCGTAAATCTGGCAGGTTTCGTGGCACCGGAGCTCTGGAAACCACGAGATCCAGAGTCAGCGCTCTGGAAGCCACCGAATCCGGCGTCGACGCCCGAACTCACGCTCTGGAACGCTCCGAATCCCTGATCCGATTTGACAGAGCTGGCCTGTTTTGCAGCATTCATATATCCAGGCTTCGCCGCGAAGGGATCTATGGAGCCGAACGGATCCTTCTTCTGCCCCATGGGCTGCGCTGCGGCTACCGACGCCATGCCCGCCGGCTTCGTCGGCCGGCTACCGACACCGTACCCACCGGAGCCCATCGGCGCCCCGGTCGTTTTCGGAAGCGTGCTTGCCATGCCGTTCATCGAGAAGGGAGAGCTGCTGCTGTTAGGATTGGTGCTGGGATTGGTCAGTTTGGAAGGCTGTGAAGCCGATGATCTGATCGGGGCGTTCGACTGGGCGCGGGAGGAGGAGCCGAGCGCGGAGCCGACGAGGTCGCTGAAGAGGTTGGGGCTGTTGGCCTGGGGGATTCCAAGCCCAGAGGAGGGCGCGGCGGAGGACCAGCTCCGGCCGAAAATGTCGCCGACCATGGAGGTGGGCCCGGATCCAGCCGCCGCCGCCGCAGGGGACGGCTGGTGGATCCAAGGCGTCTTGACCGGCTGGCGCGTCCATGTGTTGGTGGTGGTTGGCCTCGGGGAGGGGTTGGTGGCGCCGGCTGGCCTCTGGTCGCAGAGGGGGCGGGAGCCGGAGGAGCGGGAGGAGTTGATGCCGAAGTCGAACTGGTAGGAGTCGAAGGAAGTGGTGGTGGGGCGGGAGCCGGTGGAGGAGCGATCGCCGGAGTAGGAGTTCATGGCGGCCGGAGACGGGGGAGATCTACGACAGGAGAAACGAGGCGCGGGGGGCGGCGGCTCTCCTCTTTTTTATTTGCCTTTTTTATCTATATTTTGTTCTTTTTTGGCGTCTCGTTGCCTCGAAAGAGAGGTGGCAAAGCAGCCGGTCGGAGCAATTTGGTAGCCGGGAAGTCTGCGTTTCGGGCCTGATTGGGCTTCATTTTATCTTACGTTAATTAAGCCCGTGGAATGAGCAGGGTGGCCGTTTGACCCGATCGGCCCGACTAGTACTGCCCAACCTTTATTTTTTTTCCTCCTCTAGTTCTCTATCAATATACAGTAGGTTAGGCGCTGTTTGGAATACAGTATTTTTTTAAATATAAATTTGCAGTTGGTGGTAGCAGTCCGTTATTCCTAGTCCCCCTCCTCCCGTCATATCACTAATAATGGCAGGTCATTATAACTAATTATTCTTTCCTGATTTACAGCCAGCCATATTTCTCTAAATATGACTGATTATTATAACAAAATCCCTTATTATTACTGATAATTAATAACCGCCCAATCATTCCTTTTGTACTCTATATATGCTGTACCGTTTTCACAGAATCAATCATGGGATTCATTCAAGATCTCCCATGTCGTCTTGTCGTCAGCGAATGAACTCGACAAGCGATCAATAAGTAGCGGACCGGCGTACATGGTCGCGAGGCCTTAGAGGCCAAGCGCCGCGATCAATAATAGCTGCGGCGGAAGGACAGCCAGAAACGACGCGCGCCGAAAGTGCCGTGACCCCGCGTCGGCCGGTTGGGCGTGAACAAAGCGTCGACACTTGGTGCGATTCTTAAGGCGACATCGGTGGGACGTCGTCGGCGGTGAGAGAGTCATTTGGAGATAAACGGGTTGATCCAGCTGAACATCGCGTGAGAGAGAAACGACACGGTGTGGCGGGCGCCTCGGCGCTGGTGTTTTCTAGTTCACCTTTATGGGCTCTGGCGTCATGGCTGGTGAAGCCAGTGATGGCTGGGTACACTAGAGGTATGAAGACAAGTAGGGCGGCAAAGATGAGAGGATCATCTGGGAAGAGCAGCAAACCGTCGGCGCAACGGACCACCGTCGAAGCGGAGAAAAGCGTGGCGCTGAGGGCGGTGGCGATCCAGAAGACGCGGAGGTGCAAAGGCTGGGTGGCGGCGGTGGCCCCTTTCTCCGAGGCGACTGACTACGTGGTCATGGCGTGCGCGACGAAGTGGACGACGAGGAAGGTGGACTCTACAACGCGCCATGGCATGTCCGTGAGAGAAAGAATCTGGCCTGAGGAGGGGCGGCGGGCGCTCGAGCCTTGGCTGCGTAGTGGCGATGGTCGGAATGGCGATGGCCAGCGACAACGCCTCGTGATCGGGGGAAGCCCCCATGTCACCCCTGCGAAGGCGGTGGATGACAAGGACGAGCAAGGTGACGAGGAAGACGGCGCCGAGGAGCGCGCGCTACGGGCATAGCGAGAGAAAGAGGAACGCGAGCTGGTAATATAAATTGCAAAAAGGTATAAAAATGATTGATTGATTTTTGAGATTGGTAATATATATTGCTACATACAATATATTTGGTTTTAATTTATACTGGAAAAGAAACCATAAAAACTTTTGTAATCGGGAGAAATAGATATTTGATCTTGTAGCACAATTTTCTTTTATTGCTTGACCTTTATGTTTCGTTACCAATTTTATTTTTTGTAGCAACGCACAGGCATTGATCTAGTTTTTTTTAAATACCTCGAGAATTGTATTGTTTTATGTGAAATAATCGTGTGATTCTTGCGTCTATAATAAGGTCTTAGTTTTTTATCTTAAAAAATCAATGAAAGAAATATTAGCGCTGATTTGGAATGCATGGATTTGAGAGGAACTCCAATGTACTGCTAACTCTATGTTTGCACCAAAATATGGTAAGGTATGGCTAAAATTGTCAGGCTAAGGTTTAAGACTATTTTGACAGATATCAGATAAGAAAAGAAATGTTAAAAGATGGCATTATAGCCGATATCAGATAAAGAAAAGATAGAGTTGTAATCGGTATTGATTTAAATAAGGAAAGTATTGCCTAAGGTTAAGGCTGATACAGATACTGGTAAACAATGCATTGAAGGTGGATACGATCGGCCGATCTGCTACAAAAGATGTTCAAGGACATGCGAGGACAAAAACACAACCAAGATCAATCAGCTTGCATTACTTTTGTTTACTTTTTTGTCGACTAGGAGTAGCCTTGTAATTTAGAACCCTCTTTGTAATCCGATCTTGATCAATAAAGTTACGCATTGCAATTGTTGATCTTCAAAGATTACGTCAGGTTTGGTTTTCTCTGATCTTATTACAGATTACCTTTTTCGGTAAGATCTACCTCTTATCACTTGATTAGCTCTAATCGGCTAATTAGATTTATCGTTATCGTAGATTTAGTCATCTTTTTAGCTGTTTAGATCTTTGCTGATTTGTTGTGTTAGATCGGCTTTAAGCGTATTCTCCGTTTATCTTACCAATTGCAGAATCAAATCGGTTGGCATGACTTAAATCGTTGAACCCGGCGTTCGTCACGTGTGTTGAGGCCGATTAATTCTTTGTCATATTTTTTGGTGCCAATACACTCTTAGTACGCCGGTGGGACACGATGTCTTCATTAGGGAAGTCAATTTTGCCATTTGATCTCAACATTGTAGGGTCGAGGATGCGCCTAGAGGGGGGTGAATAGGCGTTTTACAAAATTCGATCGCTCACTAAACAATTCGCTCTAATCAACCCCTATGTCAAAACCTAATCAAATATATATGCGGAAGCAATAAATAGGTTTTGACAATTAAAGCCTAAATCAACTAGGCTCACTAGTGCACTAACTAAATTATGTCTCTAAACTAGAATTGCTAAATTGATCAATCAATTAACACTAAGCAATTCTAATTATAATCAAGCAATTGAACAATATACAATAAATGTAAATACTTGAAAGTAAAAGAGACAACCGATATTTTTCCGTGGTGTTAGGAGACTTGCGGTCTCCCTAGTCCACGTTGAGGCAAGCCCACACTTGGACCGGCTCCGCTCGAGCACCGCCTCTTTCCACTAGTCGTGGTTTTTCACGCTTGGCGTAGGCTCAACCGAACCTTCACAAACTTGCAGGGCTTCTCACACCTTGAGAGCTCCGCGCCTGACAGCGTCACGCCGTCTAGGAGTCGGCAACCTCCAAGAGCAACAAGCCGCTCCTCCGCTTGAACTTCACCGAGCACAGAGATGCGCTCCGGTGATCACCATGTGCAACACATGCACAAGGACTCTCTCAAGTGCAACACATGCACAAGAGACACTCAAACCACTCACTAATTGCAACACATGCAATTAGCCTCACTCTTAAGCTCAAGAGGCAAATGGAGAAGAGCAACACATGCACACAACTCCCACACACAGCCACAACACCAGCAACCTTTGCCCCAAGCCCCCCACAAGAAAACTAGCCGTTTGGGGGCAAAATGGTAACAGTCTTTTCTTGGTACTACAGCCCTCTAAGGCAGTAGTACTGCCCATGCTGTGATTCATTAGCGGTCATCGGCCGTACTACCGTCCACTAAGGGCAGTAGTACCGCACTCATGATACTCTGGCTCCCACACAGCGATAGTCTTCGGCCTTGCCCAACCGACAAAACACGCCTTTGGAAAATAGCAGCAAGCACTATATGCCCGGTAGTACAAGCTTTGCGGTACTACAGCTCAAACTCTTCTTGATGAGTGCGGCCTCGGGAGAAAAACCAGATTGAACTCCAAATCCTTTTCTCCAAAAACCAAACTTATTCTTTGAGCCACAAAGATGATCAACACATGATCATACACACGTGCAAAACACATTTGCACCAACTTAGCTCATGCTCAAAGAATTTCAACCAAATTGCAAAAAGCATTTCGCAATCAACTCAAAGACTATTTGCAAAAGCGTATTAAGCAAATCAAACTCGAGTTTATGAGATTAATCCCCTAGCCATGTGAAGGTCAACACGAGACCCAGTCAACTTGCCAACACCGTTGCAAGCCCTATTCACATGCTCTCGAATTCGGACTCATAAACCTCGGTTTATTCGCTGTGAACTTGCAAATAGCATAATAAACACATTTCATGCTTGAGCACTACTCTTTGCAACACATGCAAAAGTCTAGCTCGAAGCAACATCAAATCAAGGTGCATGAACTCTCTAATTGTAACACATGCAATTCTCTAGTTCCGTGCAACCATACCAAATCGACTTTACACCAAAACCAAACATCAACTAAACCAAAACACACGCATGAGCTCTTTACTCGCAACACATGCAAGCCTCTAGCTCCATACTAACACACAAACACAAATTCGTGCTTGAGCTCTCTCCTTTTGCAACACATGCAAAACTTAGCTCCAAGCAACCACACGGTTTTAAGAAAGATTGTTTTGCGAAACCAAAACATGAAGCTTCAACTAATGCAACACATGCAAAAGTGAACTTCACACAAAAGCCAACGCACTAGCTTATCACTTCTTGCAACACATGCAAATCAAAGCATTATGCGAAAATCAAATGCAACAAAGCATAAGTTTAACCCATTCGCAACACATGCCAAATGGTTAACCCATATGCAAAAACCAAATCAAATAAGATTTGAGCTTGAGTGAACGCGGAATGAGATCACCAATACATGATGAAGCTCAAACAAAGGGAACGACCCCTCTTAATAGCACGGCGATAAAACCTTAGACTCAAAGACTACAAAAGTCCTTAGCCTATCTAGCTATACCTTCGCCGCTCGCAAGAAATCCCCTTTGGGGTCTTTATGATCTTCACATATTTGCTCCCCCGGGATCATCACTTGACGTCTTCGGGATCCACTCTTGACGCCCATCAACTCATGATGCCGTCCTTGTCCCGTTCTCATCATCTCATCAATCTTTGGATCTAACCCAATCACAACTCATAAAATAGTTAGTCCAAGATGCATGGTTGTCTCAATTATCTCTTGCACTCCATTAACACATAATGGATGCCTTTAGATCAATTGAGCACAACCTAAATCAATTGAAATGATTTAATTGTGTCTTAAGTATAATAATGCAACTCATGCTTTATTATACTTAAGAACTATTCATTTGTCCTTAATTAATCAAGGAACACCATCAACACATGATGAAATGTTCTTTAACGATTAACAAGACAAATGAACTCAATTTAAATTATCATTTAAATTGACTCTTCAAGTTAGAGTGTAAACTCCCCCTAGATATGTGCATCCATGTAATATATGGATTGGGAAACATGATGCACATTTTGTGGTTAATATAACGGGGACATTCATACTTTAACTTGAATCCAAAGTATGTAATTAATACTATAATGAATATGCATACATACCTCGGGTTTTCCATTTTTCAATGCGATGAGACTAAACAAAGATATTCTAAACAAACATGTTAGTCTCGATATAAGATTGTCATTAATAACACTATCGCATTAGGGGATAAACTCAATATTGGATTTGTCATTAACACAAGATTAGATTTGTCATTAACACCAAAACCATAACTAATGAAGGTTGAACTTACAAACATTGAAGTCATAATCGTCCCTACTCTAGACGATTTAGTGCTAGAACAACGTAAGGAGATTGAAGATCGAAAAGCTGTGTTGGAAGAGATGATATTGAGCTGCTATCAAAAAACCCGACATGATGTCATTCAAAAAACTGTATTGCCGATGGTTAATGCTCTCGGCGACACATGGGTCACAAAAACCTTTGTGAGTCAATACATGCCCGCATAAGCCGAGTTGTCTACTATGATTAATATTTGTGCATCATGCATTGATTAACCAATCATCGAGTTTAGTCACCACCCTCAAGCCGATAATAGCTAACAGTGTTAAGACAATTACTCAAGAGTTAGCATCTGCTGGAAGCCTACTCGACCCGATGCAGGCCTTGCCGAATTACCCTGTTTATTTGGTAGCTCCAAGTTCTTAGAGTCTTGTAGCCGACCTTAAACCATCGGCTATAGCTACATCTCTTATTATGATGCCAACCTAGATCGCTGTCGTTCTGTCGTGAGATCCTCATGCTAGTGGGGTTGCACATTATCAAGTGTACACTGATGCAACTAAGTTGGACCTACCGACAAACTTGCCACCATCGGCTCCGTTTTATGCTTTTCCTCAATCGGCTTCATAACCGGTTGACCCCCCTAGATACCAACAGTATCATGAGCCAATCCCCCACAAGATACGGCTCCATACAAAATTGTGACATACTCAGAACCCTTCGTTCTAGTACTAAAGTTGACAGTTAGACGAAATAACATAGGTCAAGAATCTCATTAATTCTCATCAGCTAATCCAACCTACCAACCCAACCTTACGCTCGAGGGGGGTGCGGGTAGAATGCCAATCATGACCATAATTGGCAAGTTCTCAATGTTGCTTCAGCCAACCTAGTAAATTGGGCCAATCAAATAATTGCTGTGTTGCATAATCAATTCCACATATAGCCAAAGAATAAGGTTATTATCTATCGAAAGCTATATCCTAATTACATTGACCGAATGCCTTACCCCAATAATTTCAAAGTTCCTGACTTCGCTAAGTTCTTTGGGGATGACTCTGTAACCACATTGGAACATATCGGATGATTCATTACGCAATATGGTGAGGCTGCTCAGTTCGATGGACTAAAAATTAGGTTATTCCTATTGTCTTTATCAAGAGCTAATTTTACCTAGTTTACCAGTTTATCCCCAAATTCGGTTCATTTTTGGACCAATTTGGAAAGCTGATTTCATGAGTACTTTTTCTCTAGCGGTCTGGAACTTCGAATTTTAGAATTGAGCTCTGTTCATCAAAAGTTTGGGGAATCGGTAATAGATTATATGAAAAGATTTAGGGATGCGAGAAATCAGTGTTTTAGAGCCACTTTACCTGATAACCAACTAGTTGATTTGGCCTTCTAGCGGTTGATTGCCTAGTTGAGGGAAAAATTCAGCGGGTAGGAGTTCAATGATCTAAGTCATTTTGCTCCATAGGGTGTCGGTTCAAGAAAGCTGATTGACCGATAACATAAGATTTAAGGATAAGTTCAAGGTTAATAATAATAAGGATAAAGATAAAGCCAAAGTTAACTTGGTCGAATACTGTTCAAGTGAATCCTCTGAAGACAATGAGGTAGAAATAAATATAGCCAAATGGGTTAAAGGATCTAAAAGGGTCTTTGGTCTGTTCTTGGCTTAAGCCGACTAAAAATAAGTCAGAAATAAAGTATGTTTTTGATGTCTCAAAGTGTGACCATATTTTTTATTTACTCTTGCAAGAAAAATTTATACGGTTGCTTGAATGGCATGTCATACCATCGGTCGAGGAAATCAAGAAACGAAGGTATTTCAAATGGCATTCCATTTTCCCCCCATAATACTAATGATTGCAATATTCTTTGACAACAGATACAATAGGCTATAGAAGTTGGTCGGCTTAAGTTCGTGGTGGAGCTGACGATGCAGGTTGACACTGATCCTTTTACAATAAACATGGTTCAGTGCTCTGGAAAAGGGAAGGAGCCGATGCAGGACGTAGAGTCGAGGGTTGCTAGCCATGTTGACATACAGTCTAATTCTAGCGGTAATGAGACCCTGAAGATCACAGGCGGCTCACTGCAGATAGAGACCGATCGAGAAGAGAAAACTCTAGGACGGTCAAGCCTAAAGGGGATTTGCAAATCGATAAATGGTACAAGGCAGAGAGTTTATCACCACGACAACAGCTGATTCATAGGCCTAAACCAACCTTCTCCCAATTATTTGAAAAATATGAGAGAAGAAACAATAGGCTGTGTGTCAGCCAAATAACTTATATTGGCCTAATAATTCGGAGAAGGCTCACAGACAATGTCTGTTCTAGCAGTTCTGTTGAGAGGGCAATAGCTTTATCATCTCCATACATGTGCCCAATGGAGCATTACCCACGCTAAGAATGCCCAAGGCAATCGACTAAAGATAGATTCTCTAAGCCGATACGAGACCGTTATAAAGAAAGTCATAAGTGATCTATCCATCAAAGGATTTCAGCACCAAACTAAGCCTAAGTACACGTAGAAGTGGGATCAAACTCCTCGAATCAAGATGATCTGGCTGGTAAGATACGAAAGCCGTTTGAACCTAAGCCGAGGTGGTGCCCTCCTGGTCTTAGTCGGTCACAACATAGACGGCTACAAAGGTTAAGGACTCAAGAGATGAGAGATGTTGAGCAAGAGAAGCAAAGGGACCAAGTATTCAATGAGCTTCGGCCGATCAAGACTACTAAGAAGAAGTGGAGAAAAAAGGAGTCCGTTGAAGAAGAATATGCAGCTGATAATCTAGATTCACCCTAGTTTGGGATGATACTCCAACGATGGACATCAATATGGTGTTCACTTTACCGGCCGAGTTCAAAATAAGTACCGAATCGACTAGCTAAACATTTGTGCAACTATGCTTAGGGGCTCAGTGAAGGAGAACACGGTGCTACGCTAGCCGAAAACAAAAAATTTTCTACCGCGAACACCCAGGAAGCATGCAAGTCAAAGATCATGGAGCGTTACCCTTGGAGCACGTTAGCAGCGGAAGTAGAGTGGGTGAAGCCTCCCCGCGTGCTCCGAAGCACTGTACGTAGTCGAACATGATATGGTACAACTTCTCCTTGTCGCGGATCGCCGTCACAGCAACGTTGTTGTAGTCGTCACGATTGATGTAGCCGATTGAATCGTCGCGCCAACGCAAAACGATAGCGCCTCTGTGGTATCCACATGTCTAGGGTGGGATCACCATGTGGTGTGCTAGCACCCGCGTCTTGACTAGGGTTTAGAGGCGATGGGATGCAGTGACAGCTAGGGCTTGTGGTGGGGGAGACCTCTTTGCTGCACGCCCCCACTCCCCCTTTATATAGAGCGCACTAACAGGCCTTCTACGATAGAAGCCCACTAGGACTCACACCAATGGATCTTCTACAATAGAAATCCATTAAGATGCTAGAGGATCCAAATCCACGTAAACCCACTAATGGATCCAATCCATCAGACATGATCCAACCCGTTAAGTATGTGACCCATTAGGCTCATGTACAAGTCGGCCGCGGTCTCGGAGAACCCTTTCCCAGACCACAAGTCAATAGCGGTATGTAGCAGCACATATTGACCCCCGAATGTACACAATGATCGAATCAGCTGAACTTTGATACACTCACATAGGATCCATTTGCCACATGATATCAGTCAAGCTCAAGGCGAGAAGCGTGCCACCCTTATGATAGCTTGACAAATTCACTCGTCAATGTAATGGATATAATTCATGATTAACACTTTAATCACTTTGGCATGACCATGCACTTTTCATATCCATCCACAGGGGGCGAGATATCTCTCCGTTATCAAGGAGGGCAAATTCCATCTTGATCTCTTATATCTCACGTCATGTTTCATGGCATACCCATAAGCTACCTTTATAACTCCCCTGCTATGGAGAAGCGTTTGATAGCCCCAAAGTATACAATTACGCATGGTAAGAATCAATAAGAATCTCATGTCAAAGAATCGTATAGGTATACCACTCGAGACTACACCCTGATGGCACTTCTAAGATAACAATCTCATAAGTGTCTCGGAGCGGGTCTATCCAACCCCATGTTCTCTAACATGTGCCCACATTATTGATTTGATATCTCCATATCTATGGTATGTGAAACATTACCATCAATCAATACATGTGCCGGTCAGATCACTATTGTCCCACATAATGATATGTGACCAGGGATCGTTTAGAATAATATCATATAACCAATGTGTTTCGCAATTAAGTCATACTCAATGAACAAAGGAGTGACATTTATTCATGGAACTGATAAGTATATGAACATAGACGTATGATAAAATCATCTTACATGATCGCCTCTAGGGCATATCACCAACACTCAGGACGTAGTTTTTGAGAAGACCTAAGATGATCATCAACGTGTGAAGACATTATACTTAAAAGGGCATATCAATGGCAAACCGATATCAAGGATGTTGGTCGATGGTGGAGCAACTGTCAACTTAATGCCATATACCATCTACAAGAAATTGTGTAAGTCTGATGAAGACCTTATTAAAACTAATATGGTTTTGAATGATTTTACATGCGATCCCATTGAGGTAAGGGGGGTCGTGGTAATAGAATTGACAGTCAGCTGTAAAACATTGCCGACTGCCTTCTTCGTAGTTGACACCAAGGGCAATTACAGTGTTTTGCTTGGGTGAGACTAGATTCACGCCAATTGTTGTGTATCGTCGACTATGCACCAGTTACTCATTCAATGGAACAAGGATGAAGTTAAGGTGATCCAAGCCGACACATCGGCTCATATTGTCATGGCCAGTTCGGATGCGAATTGGTAGCACAAGGAAGCCGAGTGTATATTGAGAAAAGCCCTAGAAGATTGTAATTTCATTTGCATTAATAAAATAGGCTTATTTCGATCAACATAAGGTCGAGCGCACTCGATCGGACAAGCAAGATTTTGCACCGATGGAGTTCAAGCCAACTGTGAGGGCCTTGCAAGATAAAATGCGAAGCTATCGATAAACAACAGATAGCTATGAGGCCGTTGAAGATTTCCAAGAAGTCAAAAAATTGGACCAAGATTTTACATCGACTGATCTATTTGAAGAAATCGATATAGGTAATGGTGATAGAAAGAGACTAACTTTTATTAATGCAAAGTTAGATACAGATTATAAGGAAAAGTTGATCAAAATTCTAAGAGATTATACAGATTGTTTTGCTTAGGAATATCAAGATGCCTGGTTTAAGTTAACAACTTGTTGAATATTGGCTACCTATAAAGCTTGGTTATTGGCCGTTTAAACAGTCTCCTAGAAGATTTAATTTGGTCTTGTATAATGTTATAAAAGAAGAAATCAAACGATTACTAGAGGTCAAGTTTATTAGGCTTGGCCAATATACTGAGTTGGTTTCTAATATCGTTCCTCTCATGAAGAAAATTGGTAAATTAAGAGTGTGCTTTGATTTTAGAGACTTATACAAAGCTACACCAAATGACGAGTACCCGATGCTAATGGCCGATATGCTTATCGATGCTGCATTTGGAAATAAGATCATTAGCTTCCTTGATGGTAATGTCAGATATAATCAGATATTCATGGTAAAAACGATATACCTAAAACATCCTTTAGGTGCCCTAGTGCCTTAGGGTTATTTGAGTGGACTGTAATGACGTTCAGCTTGAAAAATGCTAGTGCAACATACTAGCGTGCTATGAATTTAATTTTTCATGATCTAATTGGCTATATTGTGGAGATTTACATCAATGCTGTTGTTGTGAAGTTCAAAAAAGACTTGCAGCATTTAGCCGATTTGGAAACAGTGTCCAAGAATACAAGAACGCACGGCTTGAAGATGAATCCATACAAGTGTGCGTTTGGCATATCGGTTGGACAATTTTTTGGTTTTATGGTTCACGAAAGAGGGATTGAAGTCAATCAAGAAAGAGTTAAAGTCATATCCAAAACTAAGCCGCTGACATGTAAAAATGATTTACAAAAATTGATCAGTAAGATTAATTATTTATGGCGATTTATTTCAAATATGTCTGGCCGAAGTAGTGCATTTACCCCACTATTGAAGTTGAAAGACAATCAAGAGTTTGTATGGGCGGCCGGTCAGCAGAGAGCTTTTGAGAATATCAAGGAATACTTGACTAATACTCTAGTTCTAGCCGCACCTCGAAAAGGTATACCGTTCAAGTTGTAAATATCAACTGAGAAGGAGACTATTAGAGTTGTCTTGGTGCAAGAAATCAATATAAAAGAGTGGGTTATTTTCTACTTAAGCCAATAGTTAATTGATGCTGAGACCAGTTATCCCTTTGTAGAAAAACTCTACTTATCTTTATATTTTGCATGCACAAAATTAAGGTATTATATTTTAGTATTAGCTTGTAAGGTTATTTATAAAACCGATGTTATAAAATATATGATGTTAGCTCCATTTCTATGTGATTGACTTGGTAAATAGGCTTATACGCTCATTGAGTTCGACCTAACATATGAATCGGCTAAGGCGGTCAAAGGGCAGGTAATAGCTGATTTCATAACAGGGTATGAGACTCATGCCGATTTAGTATGTGTAGCTCTGTGGCAACTATATTTTGATGGATCGATATGTCAAGAGGGCGTTGGTATTGGAATAGTGTTGGTTTCACCAAAAGCGCATAATTTTGAGTTTGCATTCAGGCTGAAATGCTGATGCTATAACAATTAAGCTGAGTATGAAGCATTACTTAGAGGCCTACAACTACTTGAAAATATCAGAGTCAACTCTGTTACGACCTATGATGATTCTTTATTGGTCGTACAATAGATTAAGGGGGGTATAATTGCTACGATGAAATTTTGGTCAACTATTTAGAGCAGTGTTTTACAGTAATTGGCTCATTCACTTCTTTCTCTATTAGTTATATTCCTTGAGAAATAAATGACAAGGCCAACTTACTACCTCAACAAGCATCGAGTTATAAAGTTTTTGACCAAATTGAGGAATGTGAGCTGATTGAGAAAATAGTGATGTGTGTTTCCTAAATGGGAAGGGCCATATAAGATCCATCAGCTTGTGGATGAAAATTCTTACATATTAGAGACACTGGAAGGAGTGGTGTTTCCTAAGATGATCAACGGGAAATAATTGAAGAAATACTACTGTAGTGTTTGGATTGGTTCCTAATCGGCTATGAGAAGTTATCGGTTGGAAAGGCCAAATTAACTCGTTCCAGTTAATTCTGGCTAAACTAAAGATACAAAGCCGATTGCACATATTACATAGGGAATTATGACATAAATAAAAATTAGTTAAACAGTCGATTGCAATTACATGTACTTAAGCATTTCAAAAAAATGTTTTCCAGTGGTCAACATTGCAGAAATTCATGAAGTGTTTTAACAACCCATTACAAGCAATTCAAAATAAGCCGATCACAACCCGGAACCAGGAAGCCTAGTGCCAAGTGCAGAAAGTGTAGTTGCAGCTTTTGCGAATGTTCTCTGCATCTCATCAAGGATCTTGTTATCTTCTTCGATGCTTCCGGGCACAAAAGCAACCTTCGCCAATTGCTTCTTGACTCCTGCCATGGCCAAGGTGAGCTCGAGATTTTGGTCCTTAATAGCCGACATCAATTTAGATAGTATCTGTTGCCTGTCGGATATTTGCTTGTTAAGCTTGGCCAGCTCTTCTTCAAGAAGCTTCTTGGCTGATTCAACTTTTAGAACCGCCTCCTTGTTGGTCTTGAAGGCCTTGGTGTTGGTATCGAATTTATGCTTCTTGGCCTTAGTATCGGTCACCATTTTATCCAAAAAATTTTAATCAGCTTCTTGGGCCTTCCTCAGAGCTATCTTGGACTTCGCTGCATCAACTGCCGCCTTCTTGTCGTCTAGATGGCAGACGTTCAGCAGCACCTCCATTGCCTCCAAAGTTAGGTCAGCTTTGACCATGGCCATGGCATTGTGGAGGGGTTGGGTGTCTTCGAGTAGTTTAGCTTACGGGGACATCACCAGATCAAATAGTTTGTTCAACTTCTCTTGCATCCCTGGAGCCGATGTAACCATAATCAATGCGTCCTTAGAGACATCAAGGATCCACTGCATGTTTGTTGGGTAGTTATCCGTGGCAATCACCTAGTTGTCGTCCAGGTCCAACCGGGTGAAGCCCAGTAGAGAATCAGTTGGATCAGACATTACGGGGGTGGGAGTAGTTGTGAAATTTCTTGGCATTGGTTGGGAGGATGGTATTTGGAAGCTTCGGAGGCGATGGTAGCAAATCGGCTAAGATATTGGCCACTTGCATTGTGGGAGAAAGCTGGGGCTACAAAATGGTTCAAGAGCTAGTTAAGCTGATATAGCTGGGAAATTTGTTGTAAGAATTTTTACAAAGAAAACTTATCTCGCTAGTAGCCAACGCGTGAGGGGAGCTCTCGCTTGGTTGCTCTTGAGCCTTAGGGCTTTTTCTGGCCAAGACTTTTGTAGATTTGGTGCACTTTTTCTCTGAGAAAAATCAGCTACAAGTGTTAGTCTCTAGGAGGCTTTGGGAAAAATAACAGTTATTAGCCGATTATTATATACTTACTTGGCTGTTGTTTCTCCACATCCGATAGAGAAGGGAATTGAATTACTAGGGTACCAAACGTATACACTGAGAGGTCAGTCAACTGGTGCGGCCTTTTGCTAGGTTGGCCACTGCCCGATGGGCTACTAGCTTCCTTATTGCTGGCTGCCTTGGTCTGCAAAGAAGAGGAAAAGCCGATTAATAAAAGTTCTTATGATAGAAGTTGAAATAGCAAGAATCTACTTTAGCCGATACCTCACTAGTAATATTTACAAGACTGGTGTTAGTGTATCCTGACGAACTAGCCTCATTGCTAGAATTGCTATTGTTAGTGACTACCATCGGCTCAGGAAGATATGGGAAAAATTCAATAATAATAGCCGACGGGGTCTTCCCTGAGTATAGAGCTGCAACAATGACCGATCACCATGAAGAAAATGGCCTGCCCGATGAGTATTTAGGAAGAAGTGTGGCAAGTCTTGAATTTGAAGATTGTCAGCTAAGTGCAAGACAATGTTAGCTGTTGCTGCATTGCAAACCTGTTCTCTTGGTTGAAGCCAATCAAACAACTAGAAGCATGGGAGAACTTGCCCAAAATCCAACTGTCTGGCGTATACTGTCGAATGATAAAATCCAATTCCTTATGTGAAGACCGATAGATAATACAATCAAAGAAATAAAAAACTTGTATAAATCTAGAGTTTCATCAGGTATAGAGTCACTGTCCGCTACCAAATGCAAGAAAGAAGGGCAAGGGTAATCGACTACTTCTTTATAACTGAAAAATCTTGCTGATTGAAATCCTCACTACCAAGCTGCACGGAAAAAGCCAAATATTTTCTAGAGCCAAAAGGGGCAACTTTGGTTTCATTCCCAGAGCCAAGGATAAATCTCTCTCCATTTGGTCGGCTTTGTCTATATTGGATCTCTTGGTATTCTGGAGTTTCTTCTTGAGGAAAGGGGGTATCATCGGCTGGGTTTAGATCGAAGGACCAGTTGAATATGCAATAAAGCCATATCTAAACAAACCACAATGGGCCACCCACATTACCGATGGCATAATCACCCAAGCCAATAAAAAGCTGACTATGGATGATATGTATTATCTGATATACAACACCCATAAGGATTTTTCCTAGAGCTAGCTGACGGTTTTCTGCTAATTGTTCAGCCAAGGTCTGATAAACTTGCATCGGACCAAGTGATGACCCTAGGGTTGAAAATGGGACGAATAGTTCCCGCCTGAGCCGGAGCCGAATCCGTTTAAAACCGGATCCGGGAAGGAAATCAGATATCGGGTTGGATTCGGATCCAGATCCAGATATTTAAAAATGGATACCGGATCGGATTCGGAGCGTATGCTATCCGAAAAATATGGGTCGAGAACCGGATATCAGATAATTCATTATTCGGATATCCGGATTTGGGGTCACTCACCAAGTCACCAAGCATCGCATGTGTCAGCCCGACGGCCCATGCTCCCAACGCCAACGGCCTAGCTCCCACCTCTGGACCTCCCAGGCTACACAGGACGTGTGTAGTCAAGGGGGACAGCCGGACAAGGGCACCGACACCATGTTGCGGGTGGCGGCATCGAGGTGCGCCCGCGGTGCCATCCGGTGGCTGTCGTCTGCGGCGTATCCAGCCGTGGCGGGTGCGCGGCGACAACCTCCCCTTGACGAGGGGGGTTGGTCCTACTACTGGGAGTGGTGGGGTGAGGACGATGGCCCCTGTGAGGGGGCACACATTGTCTTCCGCCGCCACTCCAAGCACGGTAATGGCGTCGTCTCCGTTGTCGCATACCCCGCCTCCCGCCCGGTAACTCTCACTTCCCTTCCCTGCTTGGTCTATTTCTTGCTTGAAGAAATGGAGATGGACAAGTCTTCGTCGTGCCAACAATCCACCTTCTTTGGGCGTCTCGTGCGGTGTTAAAAAGCTAGCGAAAGAAAGGTTTTTGCGATTGGAGGCAATAGGAGTGTTATCATTGAAAGATTAAAACTTTACTTGATCATCTGCGACAAAATCTTGCCAAAAGTAATGGCGTGTTCAGGTCCTCGGGTGATACAACATTATACTTGATCAGCAACCACATTGTTTAGCTTTTCCTTGTGAGTTCACTGTGCCATCTTCTTACCAATCATGATAATGCAAATATGTCCATATTCTTGTTAGTTTTCATGTTTTTAGCATCATTTATATATGTTAATCTACAACACACAACATGACAACACTAGTATACACACACTTATATACCACACAAAAGACATCGGTAACATGATTGCCATGATTATTTCTTAGCTGCAAGTGTTATGTCATCATGATCACAAGAAGATTATCTAGTAGATGCACATGCATCTATCTGTTACATGTGAAAGTAAAACAATTTTTGTTGGCTTTTGTATTCTATCTTTTGCTTCAATGCTATCATACACATCTGACTGTCGGTATTTACAGATGTTAAGAGTGTGGTGTCAGCAGGATTAACAGCACTCCCTTGTTGTTCGTATGATCTCCCTCGAGCAGTTTCTAGGCATAACACACTGAAAATTCTTTGTATCGGCCATGGTGGTGACAACTTACCATTGTTTTTGGTTAGCAAATTCAAAGGTAAGGACTACCACTAGTCCACTAGCTTTGCTAATATTTATTTCTTAGTACATTTTTACTGGAATTTTTTATTTGCTGATGCTTTATTTCCTGCACACCCTAATGAAGTGAATACTTTCCAGTCTTATTTGGTTAGTTAGAAGGTCTACACCTGGCTTGTTTAATTGCAAAAGTGTAATACTAATAACTTGCACATGAATACATGATAATTCTTAAAAAAAATGCATTCCCTGCGCAAAACTAGTTGAAGTCACATCATTGATGAATTATTTGGCTTAGCATATTGTTTCTACTGTAGTTCTACCTGTAAATTCTGCAGTTCTCTGCTTCATAGAAATGCTTGAGTGAATTTCATCTCTTTCAGGTGCTGCCATCCACATCATAGAAATTGATCCAGTTATCGTTTTAGCCTCGATTGATTCGATGGGTTTCCCCTCATCATCTGCGAAAGGGTTATCGACTCAGTCCATGCGGCTTGCTGACAGTGATGAACTATTATGGGGAGGCACCCATAATCCGTTCTCGAGTTATTCATTCCTGATCCAAATCCGTCATATATCTAACACATATCCATATCCCGAATTATTCGGATTCGTATCCGGATCCGGTTAGCCCGTATCCAGGAAAAAAAATATGGGTTAGGATACGGGAAAAGCAATATCTGCCCGCATCCGACCCGTTTTCACCCCTAGATGACCCGTAGAAATGAAATTGGTACAACTAGAGGTTAAGAAATGCTACATGTTCTTTATTCGATAATGGCCCAGTACCCTTATTATTGTTGCCGATGTGCTTGCTCCATCTCTCATCCTTGACTCGGATCAACTTATACTAGGGTTTAGCATTGAAAGCCGATACTTGCTCCCCATCAGGCCTCAAGCAACAGAGTTGGGCTATGTCTAGGAAAGTTGGGTTGGTTGGGCCCGTTCTAAATATAAATGCATTAAGCGTGTCCGACCAGAAGTAATAGGCCGTGGCCACTAAGGGCTCATTGGCTTCTAAGTCGACTAAGAACAAAGGAAGCACTACTAGAAATCTAACTTTTGCGAGGGTAATGTGTAATAGCATCTGAATAGTAGGTAACAAAAAGGTGGTAAGCGGTTTTCTTATTCCAAGCGGTTCAGCGGAGAACACTAGGTTATTACATTAATGGCGATGGGGAAAGACATTCTGGGGTAAAAAAACACTCGGCCGGGCCAAGCATTTAAAGCGGGTTAAAGAATTTACCATGGGTGGATATTTTACACTCGGCCAATGTAAGCATTCTGAAGCGAGTACAAAATTTACCATGTGTAGAAATCTTACACTCAGCCATTGCATGAAATGACCGATAGGGAACACATTTACCGAGGGTGTAAATAAAACACTCGACGAGGGCAAGCCTTTGCCGACAGGGTAAATTATTTACCATGGGTGTATATTTTACACTCGGCCAATATCAACATTTACCGATGAGGTACAAAATTTACCATGGATGGAAAGCTTACACATGGTCATTGTAAGCAATTATCGATGAGGATCTACATTTTACCTTTTTCAAGAAGTTTTTTAGGTTTGACCGGTGAATTATAAAAAAATATTTTGGTCATGTACTCAATATGGCAATAATAAAAAATTTTATCTGGCCTGTGCAAAGTTGTATGCTTTCACCACCTTTGCATAACAGTTGGAGGTAGAACAATTCTATGTATATCTAATCATGGGAGGAAGCTAACATAAAAAATTATATTAAAATACATGCAATTTAAAATCCTTAGCGCACTCTAAATTCAAATGTAAATAGACAAGAAATGAACTAAAAAGGTAAAATACATCTAAGGTGCCTTGGTAATGTACCTGAATGCCCATATGACCATATATGTAGGGGTGGGCATTTATTTACCGAAACCGAAAAAACCGAACCGAGTAAACCGAAAAAAATGGTTTTTTTAGTTTTTGGTTATCGGTTTGGTTTTAATTCTGTCGCTATTCGGTTTACGGTTTTTGGTTCGGTTTTTATCGGTGAACGAATAACGAACAACGATTCACTTACGATTACGCTGCAAACACAAGTATCCGTAGTAGTCCAATGGCCCAACCTAGTAACCCTAGTCCAGTCATCCAAATCGAGGCATCGAGCTTGAGTGCTCGACCATTCTAGCGATTCGCCGATTCCGGTGGCCTAAGGCTCCTCCCTTGGTGCCGGCGACCCGGCGTTCCTCCCTTGAGCTGAGCTCCCAGACGGGCGACAACCGAAGCATCCACTCGGCTCCCTCGGTGCCACCTTCCTTGGTGCAGCGGCGGCGGCGGCGCCACCTCCCTCGGTGCCGCGTCGCCACCTGCCCTCCTCTGGTCCTCCCTAGCTCCCTCGAGCAATCGAGCTCTCCCGAGCCCCCAACGGCCCACGGCTGACGCCTCCTTCGATTCGCCGAGGAGCTCCTCTGACTTCACCAGGCACATCCAGTGAACGGTTTAAAAATGCACAACAATATATTTACCGAACGTTGTGACAACTGTTGGTAATATAATTTGTGAGGGTTACCATTAGCCGAAGGTTTCGTAAACCAGAGGGCAAATAAATCTCCTACGGTGACTAAACCTTCACCAAGTTTATAACCGAGCATTCCTAATACCCGACGGTCAGGCAAAACGGATGGCAAATAAATCTATCACGGTGTTTCAAACCTTCACTAATTTGGTAACCGAACGTTGCTTTTAGGCCGACGGTGAGGCACCACAGACAGCAAATACATCTCCGACGGGGTTTTAAACCTTGGCCATTTTATAAGCGGCGTTCCAATTTCCGGCGGCGAGGTAAAACTCTTGTAAGACGTGCATCAGCGGTGAAGAAACCACTCGCGTACGTAACCACCGAGAGCCATGCAAACCAACAGAAATCAAATGGCCGAAGGTACCGTCGGCCATCACACCAATGCCCGACGAGGTTTTGCCGAGGGGAGATTCCCGACGGTATACTCTCGGTCATGTAAGTGACCGACGGTTTTTGCTGATACCCGACGGTGTTTCCACCCTCGGTAAAAGTTAGATTTCTAGTAGTGGAGGCACTCGGCTATCCCTATTCTTTTCTCTTTTGGTCAGCTATTCGATTGAACTAGTTTTGTCAACCTTTTAGCGCTATCATCCAAGCCCTAAAACTTTTACTTCATCCTTCTATATTATACCCAGAAGTCGATAAGGGGAGACGAGAAATTTATTGGTTTATGGCTGTATCCTAATTAAGATTTCCTGTTGGACTTAGATAGTACTGGTCATCACTATTGGGGATCACGATGTGTACTTATTAAGAATCCATTAAACCGATCTGAAGAAGAGAAAAGTTGGCTAATGAGGATTGTTGAGTAGGGTGTGCAGAAATTCAGAAGCCAAAGCTGATAGCAGGAAGTCCAAAAGCTCGTGTGTGTGAAAATGACAATGTGGGGACCTCATATTTATAGGGGGTGAAAAAAGTGAAACCGTGGGAAGAATTTTGAGGGGACGCGTGCAGTTAATAGTGAAGATACGCGTCTCAAGATTTTACGACGCCATAAATGGAGCGGTTACCAACGGGGACGTTGTGTCAAGTCAATGATGACAAAAGCCGATGGAGAAGATTTTTGGAAGATAACATATTATCTCCAAACAATAGGAGGCATATGTTTGCATTAAAATATGATAAGGTATGGCCAAATTGTCAGGCTAAGTGTTAAGACTATTTGGACAGATATCGGATAAAGAAAGAAGGTTAAAAGATGGCATTATAGTTGATATCAGATAAAGAAAAGATAGAATTGTAATCAGTATTGATTTAAATAAGGAATGTATTGTTCGAGTTAAGGCCGATATGGATACTAGTAAACAACGCATCGGAGGTGAATAAGATCGGCCGATCTGCTATAAAATATGGTTAGGGGCGTGCGAGGACAACATCACAACTAACATCAATCAACTCGCATTATTTTTGTTTACTTTCTTGTCGACTAGGAATAGCCTTGTACTTTGGAACTCACTTTGCAATCCGATTTTCATCAATAAAGTTGCGCATCGCTGATTGTTGATCTCTATCAATTACGCCAGGTTTGGTTTTCTCCGATCTTACTGCGCATCCTCTTTTTTAGAAAGATCTACCTCTTATTACTTGATTAGCTCTAATCAGCTAATTAGATTTATCGTTACCATTTTTGTTTTTTCACGTTTAGATCCTTAAAAAAATGCGTAATTACATGTAAGCCCTTCCCGCGGTTTTTTTACGAAAAGGACCTTCTGATTCAGAAAAATCCCGAATCTTTCATAAAAGGACCCTAAATAAATACCGAAGAAAGAACATAGTTACATTTGGATCATTCCAGCTATTTTTCGTGAAGAGGATCTTTCGATTTAGAGCCTAATTTTTTTCGTAGAAGACCCTCGAGGCTTCTTTCATTTGTTTTTTGACGCCCCATTTTTTACAGAAAGGCGCTCGAATGTTTGCGCAAACCCTCCGAATCTTCCAAAGATTATTTTTCGCACATCGTTTCGTACAGGGAGGCACTCCAGTTTTTGCATGGACCGTTTGGAGCTTCCGGAATTTATTTTTAGCATGTCGTTACAGAGAGGCACTCCAGTTTTTGCATGGAACCTTTGGAGCTTCCGGAATTTATTTTTTAGCACGTCGTTTTTTCAGACATTTGTTTGAAACTTTTTGAAATTATATATTTATCTATTTTTCCCATATTAGTTCCCAAAACTCATGTGATTTTTTTTGTTTGATTTGTAACGGTCGGCGCGGTGTAGCCGGCGTGCGTCGCGGCAACGGTGTCTAGTTGCCCTGAAGACTCGAACTGTTTCCAGGCTTCCAGCCGACGAGCCAACCGCATTCTTACACGCACAAAGTCAAAGTCAGACCCGTCGTTCAACCTTCACGACTTCGCCATCTGTATGATAATCCCTTAGAGACTGTTTGGTTGGAGGGAATTGACGGCAGGGAATGAGAATTGAGAGAGATGGGTTATAAAATCTTTTGATTGGTTGGTGGGAATTGGAGAAGGGAATGGGAGTTTACAACTTAAACGTAGGGAATTCAATTCCCTGTCTCCCTCCTGGGAATTGAAGTCTCGCTTAATTCTCTTGCCCATTCCCATTTCCCAACAATGCCAAACTGGCCATTAGGGCTTTATGTAGTCTCCTGTCATCCTAACGTAGGAATACTTATTCAGATAGGATCAATTGTGGTAACAAAATTTAACGTTATAAGTGTGACAAAATTTGATAAATAAATAAGTCTGTAACACATAAAATATGAAATAAAAAAGTATAATAAATCACAGTTGTAACATTAACTAAACATTCACCTGAAAATCATAGCACGTCGGAACTTAAATATGACGTGATCACCTTGCAACGGCCAGAGTAAAGAGAGGAGAGGCGTGGGTTTGAGTTGACGGGACCGACCAAAACGTTTTGGAATTATGCAGGCTCTAGAAGGATGCGTTGTCCAGTGAAGTCACAGACTCACAATGGAAAGAACGAGCCGCCTACATTCTCTTTCGCCGGCCGTAACGACCGGCCGCCGTCCAAACTCTGCGCGCGGTGCGGTGGATGTATGGACGGGGCCACTCATATATATACGTATATACTGCTCGGCCACCAGCTTACCTGGCAGAATTCGAGGAATAAGGATCCCGTACAGTAGACATAGAACTATAACTTAAACGTTCTCATGTCTCGTAGCCATTCGATCGAGAGTCAGTGGTTTAGATTTTTTAACAGTGTTCTGGTATAGTGTTGATATAGTACTTCTACAGTACAAAATCAGTACAGTACTTCTGCTGCGGTGCGATGGTTGCTTCTTATCTAAAGTCTCGTACGCAACTATTTAAGATGCAGTCGTAGGGTTCACAGAACCGTCGAAAATTGCAGTTTTCAACCGTATTGAGTTGATTCGAGATTCAAAACCAGTCGGTAAACTAGTTCAATTAAAAAAATAAAAAAAATTAGAAAAAATTGTACGACGTAAACCGGTGGACAATCGATGAAAATTGCATCGATTTGAGTGAAAATAGCTAAAAAAAGTTAACTCTAAGAAACACCTAATTGGCCGGTTGACCGATTTTCGGTTAAAAACTGGTGTTATAGGGCAGCACGAGGAATTAATCACTGGCCATGTGTTTTCCCACGTGGTCCTGCCTGTACTCACTTGAGAGCTGTGCTATGAACTACTTTCTCAGTTTCTCCTATCTAAATATTATCTACTCACTCCCATCACAAATAGTTATTATTTTGAGTATAGATAGAATCAAATTTTGAAATTTTGACTGTCTATATCTTTTTAAATATTTAAATTGGATACACGAAAATAATATATGTAGATGTATCTCAAAAGGTACTTTAATAATATTATAATTTTATTAGGTTTTATAAATATCTTATAATAAAATTAGTGGTCAAAGTTGTGTTTTAGAGACCGTGTCGATGTCCAAAATGATAACTATTTGCAACCGGAGGATATATCATTTTAGATATCGACACGGTATTCAAAACACAATCTGAATCACTAATTTATATTTTAATATATTTATAAATCCTAATAAATTATAATATTATGAAAGTACTTTTCGAAACAAATCCATACAAATAATTTTCATGCATCTAATCTAATATATTTAAAAAAGACATCGACACTTAAAATTTTAAAAGTTTCAACATATATATCTCAAAACAACATGTATTTGTGATCGAAGGGGGTATATTATTGCAAGAAAAGCCTCTCAACATTGAAAGCCACTTATTTATTTAGTCTTTAAATTTTTAACTTTGAAACCAAACAAACATGACCTTCTTTGTGGAGTATATGAAGCATCTAGACCCCTAATTTTATTTGAGTTTTGGTAACTAATGACAATTATGTTAAAAGACTAACAATTTCTCGTGTTTGTAAGAATAGGTTAGTCTTTGTATCAGGACATAAAAAAGGGGGTTGATGATCTTGCGAAGTAAAGAGGTCTATTGAAGTGGACTAAAAGTTCAAGGACAAGGTATAATTATGTTACGGACCTTTTATTTAGTTTTTATTGACCTCAAAATTAAAAGTAAAAGATCGGATTGCTAAAATAGGTGCCGTATTATTAAGGGGAGTAATGTCTAGTAGCTTCAATTTAATTAAGTGTCATTTGGCTCAAACTCTTTTAAAATTCATCCCCAAGTTGCATTTGGATTTGATTTTCCAAAAACATGTGTGCATTTTCTATATAGCCAGAACTACCGACATATTAAGTCCAGTACTACCGCTTGGTCGGTAGTATCACTGTATAAATATTGGCAGCCTTTTTCCAAACAGTGGTTTCTAAGCTATTTTCTGAAAAATCTCTGGATCGGTGCTACCGCTGTGTTAAAGACAGTACTACCGCTCTTGTGGTAGTACCGAGCTTTTGGTCTGTAATATTTTTACAGAAAGTGTTGCTTTTGAGCATTTCCCAGCCGGTACTATTGTAGCCTTTGTAGGCCAAAAGTCGATGCTACTGAATCTCGGTAGTACGGTATTTTGTATGCTAGTAGTGTTTTTCCAAACAAGGTGGTTTTTGAGCTAATTATACTTAAAAAGTTGGTACTACCACACTTTGTGTGTCGGTAATACCAAACCTTTTTCAGCGGCTCTTTCCCGCCGCATTTATTGCTCAAATTTGATCGTTGGGATAGGGGTGGCACTATCGAGTTTTGCACGCCGGTAGTATTGGAATTCCTGATTTTTTTATGATCTTATCCCTAATGGTTGTAATAGTGTGTGGGGGTTATAATACCCTCACACCTGCATTTTAGAGCTCTCTTGAATAGTCATTGAATACATTTTGAGCTCTAACAAGTCTCCTTTGCTCTTTATGCATTAAATTTTCATTTTGAGTTAGGAGCCTTCTTTAAGTGTTGTATTTAGTGTTGAACCATTTAAACACTTGATTCAATCTCAAGCAAGCGTCATTACTCTATTCTCTTAGAGGTTACCGCCTCCTAGACGATTTGGAGGTGAAGGAACTGGTGACTTTCTCAAAGGAGTTTGTGAGAAAGTCCAGTGGTTTATGAAGACCAGAGCTCGCCTATCCGGAGCGGAAAAGAGCTACCAAAGTGATTGAAGGAGGGTCAATTTGCACAAAGGAGCCAGTTTGACTTGATCAAGCTATCTCAACGTGGATTAGGAGAGACCGGCAAGTCTCCAAGATCATAGGATAAATTTTGTGCCCATTCTCTCTTGTGGTTTATTTTTTGTATTCAATTGTATAATTTACATTCCTAGCTTGTTTACTGTAACATCCCAAAATTTGGGTTTTCAAAAATCTTTTGTGAAGATTAGCTTCCCAAAAATCTTCGCTGTTTTTCTCGTTTAAATAAAGCTTAAACTGGAATTTTTTAAAGTCAAAACAATTTAAATTGACTAATATAAACTTCAATTAAAAGAAATTCAGTTTTATTTGGGTTCCTTGTGCTTCTAGGATTTTTTTTGGATTTTGTTTTAGAATTATTGGAATTTATTTGGAATTATTTAGAATTAATTTAAACTAAGCCTTTTTCTTAAAAGTAATTAAATATTTCAAAAGTGTAAAGAAAGTTCTTCTGAAAACATTTTATTTGAGTTCAAAAATGTCCCAAAATATTTTCTAGAATTTTTCTGGTATTTTTATTGCCTCAAATGAATTAATTGAATTGCTAAAATTATTTTTATTGGAAAATCGCTAGAAAAAGGTTTGTGAAACGATCTTGGTGGCTCATTACTATTCATTCTTGCGCCAGTGTTTGATCCGTCTTTGTTTTTGTCTAATCTCGATTTTTCTTCAAGTTTTCTTAATTGGTTCAACTTCCCAAGCATATTCAAGGGTGCCATGACCCCTCACCTGCCCCATAAAGTCCAGAGCACGTCCTCCCACCTCCAGAGCACCTCCCCAAATTCCAAAACTGAAGTCTTTTCATCTCCCGGGCACCCCTCTCGTCGGCCGGTTTTGGCATCGCATTCCTCGCCGGCTGGGTGAGTTTTTCTAAGATCCAACCACGTCACCTCGTGCCCCATGGTACCATCTGTCTCCCCTCCAAATTTGGTGCAATTTCATCTGCGGAATCTAAAGTTTCGGCCGTTCCAATCTCAAATCTTGCCGTCGCCCATTCTCCATTGTTTTTGTGAATTTGATCATGAATCTTTTTCTGTAGACTCATCTTGATGTCCACTACGCAGTGCTCACCCTAACTCAAGGTTTTGCCTGCGGGATTTGCGTAGAAAAATCAATTTTCCCTGAGCAGACTGCGTTCCAATGGCAGAAAACTTCATCGCGCGTTCCCCGTTGATCCAGAAGGTAAAACTCAGATCCATTCACGTAATATTGTGCCAAATGATCCCAGATAGCTCTCTGTAAAATTTGGTTAGGTTTCATCTATTATTTTAATAGTTATGAACGTTTGATCTATTGGCTCCGGTAGCCGTTCGTCGACAGTTTGTGATCTGTCCGTTGAGTTGCCGCCAAATCCGGCTATACCGTTGAGTTCGTGTCACCGTGTTCTACGTGGTACTCACTTCCCCTTTGCTGTTCCATCCTCCGAAAAGTTTAATACTCGTTACCCGTCGCCTTTTGACACCATCGTGCGTCGTCTGTTACTACCAACCATATTGTTTTGTTGTGGCCATGTCATTTGTCCAGTAGATCATTATCCCCTGTTTTGCCCATTGGTGAAGTTCATTTGATCCCCGGTTGCCGTCAAAGCCATGTTCTAGAATCTACCCGTCGTCTTTTTGGCCTAGTCCTTCGTATCGGTGCGCGTTTCGGTTCGCCATTCTTGGTAACCTTTAATCGCAGAGCCAACCCTACTGTTCTACCCTATGTCAAGTGTATCCATCCTTGAATCGTTTCGCTCAAACCCGGACTTAACCTTTGGTCCAATTTGTCGATGACGTTGCGTCATGACATGAGTACCTCGCAGATCGCAAATCAAACTTAAGCCATGTCATGACCTCGCTGCCCTATCTTTCAACCGATGGTCGCCACCTTGTAATCTCATAAGTGTTCTATTAACGCTTCACCTTCATCGTTAACGTTCCGCCGTTAACGTTCTACCGTTAATGTCCCGCCGTTATCGCTTTACTCTCATCACATATGTGCATGCAAGTAAAGGCCCTAGTGCGATGTCATCATCTTTTCTATCGCCTTGATGTGATCTAGCCCTATCACATTGAGTTTAGCCCATCTTCTTATCATCTCCGTCTTGTCATCATCGAGCCTTTTCATCGATGTATGACTGAACCCCATATCGAATCGCAGTGGATGTCGACCCCACTTGTCCTTATTTTATCTTTGAAAATCTAATATGCCATTGATTGGAAAATCATTCATGGACTTGGTTGATACACCATTGGCCATGTGTCATATCCTTGTGCCTATATCTAATCTATCAACCTATCTTTCTTTTGTTTGACTGTGTATCTACTTAATCAACAAAAGTCAACTTTTACATCGGCTTAGTTAAGTAAGTGAACTAACATATTTTTATGAACCCGGTCTATAGATCGATGCCCATATGTCATTGTCTATCCAATCAAGTTAATAACTTCAAAAGAAATATTCTTTGGAATATTATTCTTTCCTTCTCAGTTATCAGTCTTTTCCTTTCTGGTGTATTTTCCGAAAGCTCATCCTCTTTTGTCTAATCTTCGATCTAGTCCATTCAAGTTCCTAAATTCATCTAAGCCGTTGCGATCCAATATTATCCGTTCTCAATTTGGAGTTTATTCGATTTATCTTTTGAGTTGGTTTGTGTTTGCTTCTTCTTTAATCGTTAGATGCGTTGTCCGGAAGTCGTTCTAAGGAGTTGAGGATCAAGGAAGTGAAGATTGAAGACCGAAGATCCAGAGTCAAAGATAAAGAGTAAATAACAGTAAAAATAGCAAGGGTCAGGCAAGTTATGCGTTGATCATTTTGCTCCTAAGTTTTGAAAATGTATTTTGATTCAAACTATGCATGCTAATTTAATTAAAAATGGATTTGATTAATTTGGGTGAATTAGTTAATCAACCTATTTGTTATTGCCACCTTGTCACTAATATTTGTATGCCATGATTCATTTGTTGCCCTAAGTTTGGTAATATTAGTTGGTTGTTAATATTGTGCCAACACGGGAGGCTAGACCGTGAATAGTTGCTTAGCCTTGCATATATCATGAATACTCCTTTGAAAAAACAAAAGCAAAATTGACTAAAGGAATAATGAATGTGTTTTGGTAAACGGTGGAATGTGGTTGGTGATTGCGTTGAAATGTGGAGACCTGTGTGGTTCTACATGGAGGTTGAATTACTGGCATGTGTTGCACTGTAAAACAACTTGGGGTGAGAAATGTTTTAGACTGGGGCAAGTGGACCGAGGCTGTGTGCCAGGAAGAGCCTGTGTGGCAAATGAGGTGGCTGTGTGCCAAACTTTTGGGAAAAAGGAAGTCTTGCCTTGGTCACCCTAAGGACTTAACCTTGTAAGCCTTTGATCTGAGTCATTCATACAACCGCATGGCTGGTATGGGACAAACCTAGTTGAGTATGATTCCGAAGTCTTAGCATGTGAGACCTCAGGTGGTTTTGTATCTGTGGATGTGGGAACAAGAGTGTAGTGTTTACCATTGTAGTCTTACATCTCTTCAAAGGTATACGTTGGCCCTGTACTTCCGCTCTGCGTGAGGGAAGGGACAGTGGGAACTATACTAGGAGGTACGCATGCAAGGATGGAAGTTTCGGAAAGACTTTGTTATGATCGCTCATTCGTATACTCTTGTATGGCAATTCACGGCCGACGTGGTGAGTTGATTATATCTTGTGGATAAAGTGTATAACCTCTGCAGAGTGTACAAACTATTCGAATAGCCGTATTCACGGTATTGAACATTGCTCGGGGATTATAGTCAAGGATTAGATTTTGATAAAAATGAGGTTGGGAATGTGGACAATGTGATATGGAAATTGGTTAAGGATGAGAAATGCTTTACTTGAGAATGATTACGAAATTTATTATGGGTATTACTTGTTTTACTGCTTTTCTATCTACTATGATTATTTGTGAATGCTGCTTTATTGCAAAAGAACTATTCAGCCATTCCTTTGGAATAAGCCATGCATGTAGTAATAGAACTGCATTCTGTGCATGACTTGTTGAGTACGGTGTGTACTCACCCTTGCGGACAACAATTTACCAGAGGAGGAGTCTACGCCTGTTTGGAAAGAGGAGATCGTCGATGAGCCAGAGAACTAGGGAGCAAGCCTCGTCAGATGCCTGTGGCAAAGTGATGAGTCGCCACGACGTTTTATTTTCCACTGATGATTTCTTATTACTCTGATTAATGTAAGCCCTGCGTGGCAAACTATTGTAAGGAGACCATAAGGTCGTACAACTCGTTTATATACATATTTGAAGTATTTTATTATTATTTTGCTGTGTATGATTGTGGTACTTTAATTAACCCTGTTTAGCCTTTGTGCACTAGCGTGATCCTGTACTAGTGCAGAATACACAGAGGGTCCGGATTTGCAGATTCGGGTCCCGACATTTACTATATTGATTTTGTGCTTAGGCGTGTAATCTTGTTTAAACTTAGATTGTCGATGCACTTAATGAATCTAGAGAATTTAGGCTTTAATTGTCAAAATCACAATTCTTGTTTAGATTATTTATTTATTGCCATTAGAGCCCAAGAATTTTAAAAACCTCCTATTCACCCCTCTAGTCGGTGATTCTACAAGTGGTATCAAAGCCTGAACTCTCTTTTTGGGTTTTACCGCCTAAAGAGTAAAGGATAGCTAACAATGGGGTATTCATAGAAAAAGCACCTTTCTTTGATGATAATAATTATGCGTATTGGAAAATGCACATACCCATTTATCTTATGGCCACGAGCCTGAGCAAATAGAGAATTGTAGATAAGGGTTTCGCTATGAGTGTAACTCCCACACTCACCATTGAACAAGAAAAGTAAAATTCTCAACTCAATGATCAAGCAATGAATGCTCTCTTTGGCGCTTTGAACGCAGATGAGTTCAATCGAGCGAGCAACCTTGAGACTGTTCATGAGATTTGAGCTACTCTCTCGAAAATCCATGAGGGAACATCCTCGATCAAGTAGGCCAAATTGCATATACTTTGGATAAAATATAAGAGTTTCATTATGTTATCCCATAAGAACATCAATGAGATGTCCTCAAGACTCAATAACATAGTGAATGAGCTCAAAAGCCTTGGGACATCACTAACCAATTTTGATATTGTTAATAAGATGTTTAGGGCCCTTCTAGAAAAATATAAGACTTTGGTGACGTTGTTTCTCAACTAACCCGAGTTGCTAATGATGATGCCAACCGGATTTCTTGAAAATCTCATCACAAATGAGCCTTACAAGAAGGATAAGAGCTTTTCGAGCAAAACTCATCGAAGAAGAACATCGCCTTCAAAGTGAAGAGGGAGTCAAGCAATGAGCCGCTTAAAAACTCTGATGATGATGACACTAAGAAGGAGATGGCTCTTCTCGTGAGGAGAATGAGAAGATTTATAAAGAGGCACTCAAGCTCAAGTGTCTCTCATAAATTCAAGGAGGGACAATACTCTAGTACCAGCCAATATGTCAACATTCGGTGCTACAAGTGTGATGAGAAGGGGCATATCGCCTCCCATTGTCCCAAGAAGAAGGACAATAAGACCGAATCGCCCACAAAGAAGTAGATGTTTCAAGGGAAGAAAAAGCTCTTCAAGAAGCTTCAGAAGGATGGCAAAGGCGAGGCCTACATTGGAGAGTGGGATTCCGAAGATGAGTATTTGGATTCCGACTCATCCAAATACAACACTCCTTCCAAGAAGAAGGGTCTTGCCAGTGTCGCTATTAAGGAGGCTTCTTCACCATTCGTCACTCCTTTTTATCTTATGGCAAAAGAAGATCATAAGGTAAAAGCTAATAACGATGATGAACTAATGGATATACTTGAGGATTTAAATAAATATATTGGTAAGGAGAAGTCCAAGCATAAGGCCTTGAGAAAGGAGTCTCTCTTAAGGACTCTTATGAGGAGCTAGAGAAAGCTCATGAGACACTCCTTCTCAAGGATCATTCAAAGTCTCAAAATGATATAGGCATTACTTGAAATATTCTCGATGATATGCCTAGATTAGAAAATAATTCTTGTTGTATATCAAAATCTAGCATATCTATATCATGTGATGATCTTCTTGATATGCCATGTAGTTCATGCTTTAGCTCAATGTCTATTAATGATAATTTAATTATTGAGAACAATGAGCTTAAGAAGCAAGTGAGCAAACTAAGTAAGAGTTTGGATTAGTGTTTCAAGGGTAAGGAGACCCTTGACAAAATCTTGAACAATCAACGTTGCTCCTACAACAAAGAAGTTCTTGGGTTCAAACCCAAGAAGAGTAAGAAAATGTGCAACAAAGCTCCAAGATTTGTAAAATCAAATAGGAAGCTTTTCTTTAAGTGCCATGATGTGGGGCATATAGAAAATTATTGCCCATTAGGTAAGGTTCCTAAGAATAATATTTATGATTTATACTATGTTCTTAGGAAACATAGCAATGATAAAGGTATTGCAAAATATGTCGGCACTCCTATACTCGGTCGTAGAAAGTATGCCAATGGGTGTCCGAAGCCTTGGTTACTAACTTCCAAGGACTTAAACAAATTTTAGTATCTAAAAAGATTTGATTTTCTTTTGTAAGTGAACTACAAAACTAGTGGACAACTTTGGGTATTGGATAGCGGTTGCACTCAATACATGACCGGAGACCAGAAGATGTTCACCACATTTGAAGATGGGAATGGTCAACATGACAAGATCACCTTTGGCAACAATAGCAAGGGAAATATATTAGAATTGGATAAAATTGCTATCTCTAATGACCTTTCTATTTCAAATGTCTCATAAGTTGAAACTTTAAATTTTAACTTGCTATCCAATACTCAAATTTGTAATCTTGGTCTTAGTTGTACAATTTCTAGAGATGGTATTGTGATTTCTAAATAAAATGATAATTTTTTGGTGTTTAAAGGTTTTAGATTTGGAAATTTATATTTAGTTGATTTCACCTCAAACGAGTCATATCTTCAAACATGTTTAATTACGAAAACCTCCTTGAGTTGGTTATGGTATAGAAGACTAGCTCATATTAAAATGATTCAATTCAAAAATGATCTAGTTGTGGGCTTGAAAGATGTGATGTTTAAAAAAATAAATTATGTAGTGCTTGCAAAGTCAGTAAGTAAGTGGCTAATTCTCATCCTTCCAAGAGTATTATTGACGAATACCCAGGAGATAGGTATCCCCAGCGGCCCAGGAGAAGCGTACGGGTCGCCACCGCTGGGCCTCGAGCAAGCCCGGCATAGAGACCCACGACCTCCGGCCGAGCCGACCCGAGGCGGTCCGACCAGGCGATATAGGACCGGCGCCCCGCGACCTACAGCGACGAGGACCCAGGGTTGACCCAACCAATGGGTCCGACCGATTAGCGACTCGAGCGAGCTCGGTTCGTCTCCACCAGCGGATGTTGGATCGCCGAGGCAAGCCCCTCTTGGTCGCTTAAATGGTGACGACGAATCGTCTGTCGGCGAGGCGGGGCAGATGCGCGTCTTCGAGACACCCCAAAGGTGACACCCTCGGCGTCAGCCGACGCAGCCTTAGAGAGAAGCGAGTCGCCGTTTCCGGAGGAGCGGACCGAGCCGTCCCTCGTCTTCACCAACCCAACAGGGACGTACAACCACCGTCGAAGGCGGTCTAGCGATCGGACACGAGGCAAAAGACCGGACTCAAAGCGTGGGGAGCCCCATCCATTTTTCCATTCGCACTCCGTGTAACCTCCGCGCCACCGCCCTCCCCAGGCTATATAAGGGGAGGTGTGGCCCTTCAGAGCGGGGGACGATCTAGGCAGCCAAACACAGCACCCCCGAGTCACCCTCGTAGTCGTTCCGAGTAGCCCCTGTACACGAGGCGCCCCGAGCCCGAGCTCAGCCCTCGCTTGTAACACGACGGATACACCAGGAATGAATAACATCCGATCACCCATGAATGGAGTAGGGGCGTTACGCGAACGGTATAACTTCGTGGACCCCTGTCTCTTGGTCTAACCATTCAAGGAGCGGGAGAGCGTAGCCCCTCTAAACCTACAAATTTACTCGCCGGTTCTCGAAACACAGTTGGCGCGCCAGGTAGGGGGCCGCGCGCCATCAGCATCTCCGGATTCCCATTTGTCTCCTTGATGGCTCCCACTACCGGCGGCGCGCTTCGCGCCGGGAGCCGAATCGTTCGGTTCGCCGACCGCGCCGTCACCGCGGGGAGAACTCAAGCTCGCTCCGCCGCTCCTCGTGGCGAGCCCCCAGGGGCGCTGGACCTCGTCGCCACGCCCTCGACCACCTTCGACTCGAGACCTGCGTCGCCGGCCCGGCGTCCATTCGCCTACCGCCCGCGCTCGCGGTGCGCGCATGTCCCATCTGGCGGCGCTACCACCTTTCCCGATCGCGTTTAAGTGGCGATGGCGGCTCTGGCGCCGACCTCCCTCCACGAAATCTTGGAGAGTTCTTTCGACACCGACTCTAGCTCCGACACGGGCGACCATCGACAGGACCGTACTCCCACGAATGCAGCGTGGTCGGCATAGTTAACCCGATCGGCGCTACTTCCCGAGCGAAGAAGCCGCGGCGCTCGGCGCCGGGCGGGCGCCGGCTGCACCAACATGGGTCTCCTCGGATCCACCATGGCGAGCTTCTCGGCGGCGAGGCTGGAGTTGCGGCGGCGAGCTTAGCAAGGCGGTCGACCGTCGAGGCCAAGCCAACTCACGCCGCCACGGCTCCGGCGGCAGCGTGTCTTGCGCCGCGCCAGTCTGAGAGGAATGGCGAAGAACCGGTCGTCGCCGTGTTTTCCCCTTCCTAGCCAAAACTTCGCCATGGTACCAATGTTGCTCATGGCGTCCCAGCAGCGAGCTGAGGCCGGGGCCACCTACCGCACCTCCGGGGCTGATGAAACCTGCCGCCGTACAATATGTCCGGCCCTGGCGCTAGTCACTCGAGGTCCCCTTGGGCGCCAAAGCGGGCTCGCATGCGGCCGGTGAAAGCCGCGCCGCCGTTGGGCGGCCGGGCCTCCTACACCCGGTGCGGCAGCGTCTCGAACGCGCCACGACTATCGCGACACCCTCGGCCTTTCGCAAGAGGTCGGCCCTGTTGGGAGCCCATTCGCAGTCGCGGACGGTGGTCGGTGTCACGACCATGATCCGAGCCGAAGGCGGGACCTCGAGGCATTCTCCGGGAAATCCATCGCGCGAGATCTCACTTGGGTCTGGCGCCCGTCAACATAGCCAAATACGGGGCCACGAACCCGGTGTTTGGCTCGAAACTCTGGCTGCGCTGTCGGCCGTGAACTAATGATCTCTTTGTCATTGATACCTCCCATTTACTGGCGGACTCGGCCGAGCACAGCTCAGTACTGCATGGGACTATTAAAGCGGGCGATTGAAGCAAGCCGTCGGGAATTTCGGGGCACCTGGCGCCACAGGAACTCTGGGACCTCAAAAGCTGCAAGCGGCCGGGAAAGAAGCTCGGGACTACATCGGCGCTTCTCCCAGCGATGTAATGAACTCCCGACATCGGCGCCGACGCGTTGTGGGGGCATTCATCTGGTACAACGTCTTGAGCCTTGGTCCACAAGTGGGTTGCGTCAAACCGGGACCACCAAGGCTGCTCGGCGTTACCACCAACCACGCCTCGGCGAGGCCGTGGGGCCATTACCGACAAAGGGAAGGGCGAGAATCCGGCCCGAGCCCGCCGCCCCTTCCGTCGCTCCGAACAAGCGGGCGAAGGGAAAGCAGTCGCGAGGACCAAGCAGTCGCCACCGCCGACCATACGACAAGCAGCGGGGCGTGGCGCCGACCACTTCAAAAATTGATGGAAGCCGTGTCCCATCACGAGTACCCGTCAAGCACAAATATCGGGCTGCGAAGTCTGGCGTTCTCTCCGGAAACCCCGCGATCACGGGGTAAAGGAAAAAGCGCGACCGATGCGAGGTCGGGAAGAAAAAGCGGATGGAGGTTCCGGAACCGGCGGATGCCTCATGATCTTCGGTGGCCGGAGAGCTCGGCCGACAAGCGGCGGCAAAAGCTCGCCTACGCGAGGTGCATCTGATGACCGGCGGTCGAAGTACCCGGTGGTGAGTCTCGATCACCTTTGATCGGCGAGACCACCCGACCACATCACGCACGGGAAGATACCGCTTCGTCGTCGATCCCATCGTGGGGTCGGCGCCTCACGAAGGTGCTCATGGGCGCGGCGGCCTCAACATCATATATCTTTGAGGCGCTCGGCATACAGGAGTGCAGCGCCGACCCTGACAAGAGCAAGGCACCTTTCACGGTGTCATCGGGCAATGAGCCTACCCCTCGGCGGTCGACTGCCGTCACCTTCAGGGGCGAGAACTTCCGCCGAAACCCTCACTTCGAGGTTGTGGGATTCGCGGGATCTACGCCATCTTGGGAGGCCATGTTACGCTAAGTTTATGGCGATCCCCAACTACATCTACCGGTGAAGATTCGGGGCCACGGGGCATTATTACCGTGGCCTCGTCATCGGCTTGCCTTCAAGCTATGAGCGGCGATTGTGAGTTAACTTTGGCGGTCATCGCGTCCATGGAAGCTCGGCGACTACTAGAAGGAGGCCTCGGGTCCGTCCTGGCCCCGATGAAGTCGGGGCGGATTCTTCGAGTCAGCGGAGGACACGAAGAGGTCATGATCGACCCGGGGACCCGACCAAGACCGTCTGGGTAGGGTCCGCCCTCCCGCCAAATAGGAAGCGGCTCGTCGACTTCCTCCGGCGAGCAGGGGCGTGTTCGCTGGAAGACCTCCGACATGCCGGGCATCCCAAGGGAGGTCGTGAGCACACCCTCAATATCCGACCCGTGAGGCGGTCATGCCTTCTTGCCCGTTCGAAAAGACCTTGAGCTCATAAGCGAGGAAGTAGCCAAACTTTTGGGGCGGGGTTCATAAAGTCGCCACCCGAGTGGCTCGCCAACCCCGTCCTTGTAAAAAAAGTTCGGGCAATGGAGGATGTGTGTTGATTACGGGCCTGAATAAGGCGTGTCCCAAGGACCATTTTCCTCTGCCCGAATTCGACCGGTCGTTGATTCCACGCGGGTGTGAATTGCTCTCCTTCTGGGCGCCTACTCGGTTATCACCGGATCCCGATGAAGGAGTCCGACCAGCTCGCGACTTCTTTTATCACTCCTTCGGCTCGTTTTGTTACGTGGCGATGCCCTTTGGTCTAAAAACGCGGGTGCTACATATCAGCGGTGCATGTACACTGTTTCGATGACCGATCGGCCCAACATCGAGGTCTCGTGGGCGACATCGTCGTCAAAACCCGGAAGGCGGCGACCTTATCGCCGACCTCGAAAAACTTTACGAACCTCCGGCGCTTTGCATAAAACTTAACCCCGAAAAATCGTTTCGGGTTCCCCAAGGAAGCTTCTCGGCTTCATGATATCGAGCAGCGGCGCCGAAGCCAACTCGGTGAAGATCTCGGCAATCATGAGGATGGGCGATCACCGACCTAAAGAGGCGTCCAAAGGCGACGGGTTGCCTCGCGGCTTTGAGCCGTTCGTGTCTCGCCTCGGCGGCGTGGAATGCGCTCTATAAAGCGCTTAGGAGATCCGACCGCTTGATTGGACCGGAAGCTCGAAGCCCTTGACCGACTAAAGGCCTTCAGCGTCACCCGATCTGGCTGCGCCCGGCGCCATGTGAGCCTCTACTCCTCTACATTGCCGCCACGACCCAAGTCATGAGTGCGGCACTCGTCGTCGAGCGGACGGAAGAAGGCCGCGCCCTCAAAGTGCAGCGATCGGTCTACTTTGTCAGTGAAGTACTCTCGGAGTCCAAAGCCCGTTACCCGCAGGTGCGAAACTACTCTGGCGGTGCTAATCGCGAAGAAAGCGATCCACTACCCGGCCAACACCGTCGGCTGTCGTAACCTCTTAGCCGTGGCGAGATCCTCCACAATCACGGCGGCGGGGAGGATAGCCAAGTGGGCACTCGAGCTCAACGGCCACGACATTTCGTTAAATCCCCAAGGCGGCGATCAAGTCCCAAGCCCTTGTTGACTTCGTGGCGAGTGGACGAAGCCGAGCCCTCCGGTGCTTGAAGATCCGTCTTGGGCGATGTACTTGACGGATCCTACACCAGAATGGGGGCGTATTTGGGTCGTTCTCGTTTCCCGCTTCGGCAACAAAGTCAATATGCCGTCGACTGCTCTTCGGCCTTCTGAACAACGTCGCCAGTCTGAAGCCCTCGTCAGCGGTCTCGGATCGCGCCGACACAGGCATCACGGCGGCTCCACGTATCTGGTGACTCAAGGCGGTGGTCGACCGGTCATGAAGGCCTTGGAACCGAGATCCGTGCATGGCGGCATCTTGTCGTGAAGTCTGGCGGAAGAAAGTTCAAAGGGTTCGAGCTCCACCACAGCTACCGGCGCAACAATGGCGAGGCCGACTACCTCGCCAACCTCGCTTCTGGCAAGGGGCCCGTCCGGCCGGGATCTTCGCCCACGACCTCCACCAACCGTCCATCCGACTGGACCCACCGGGAACCACCGGCCCGGCGAGCCATTCCTGTCGGCCGAATCGCGCTATCCGACTCAAGTCGGGACGTGCTCGCGGCCGAACCAGATTGGAGAAGCCCTACGTCGATCGCCTGATGAATGGGACCCTCCCTCGAGACCGCCGAGGCGGCGCCTCATGGCGGCAGCGAAGTCTTTGTCTGGTCGATGAAGACCTTTACAAGAAGAGTCCCTCAGGGGTCCTCCAGAAGTGCATCCTGATTGACCAAGGCAAGGAGCTGCTGCTCGACATCCACGGCGGGGTGTGTGGTCACCACGCGGCACCACGGTCCCTCGTGGGGAAGGCCTTCCGTCAAGGTTTCTATTGGCCAACCGCCGTTGCCGACGCCGAGCAAATGGTTCGCACCTGCGAAGGATGCCAGTTCTTTGCTCGACAAACGCACCTGCCAGCCCAAGCCCTTCAGACAATCCCCATCACATGGCCGTTCGCGGTATGGGGACTCGACCAGCTCGGACCTTTCAAAAAGGCGCCCGGGGGCGTCACGCACCTCTTCGTCGCGGTGGACAAGTTCACCAAGTGGATAGAGGCGAAGCCGGTCGCCACTATTACGTCCGCGTAGGCGGCCAACTTCTTCCGCAACATCATCTACCGGTTTGGGGTCCCGAACTCCATCATCACCGACAATGGCACGCAGTTTACGGGGAAAGAGTTTCTCGAGTTCTGCGACGACTTCAACATCCGCGTCGATTGGGCGTCACGCCCACCCTTGAATAACGGCCAGGCCGAAGGCGAGCGGCATGATCCTCTGAGGGCTCAAGCGCGAATCTTCAACCGACCGAAGAAGTCAGCAGGGCGATGGGCAGCCGAGCTGCCCTCCGTCCTTTGGAGCCTGCGAACCACTCCGACCCGGTCGACCGGGTTCACGCCGTTCTTCCTGGTGTTCGGCACCGAGGCTGTCTTGCCGACCGACCTGGAGTATGGCGCTCAAGTTCGAGACCTTGACCGAGCTCGGGGACTCGACTCACAACAAGAGCGCCATCGACCCTTTCGATGAGGCACGCGACGTCGCCGTCCTCCGGTCGGCCAGTATCGGCGAGCGCTGCGGCGATATCGAGTCGCCAAGTCATGGCGAGCCTTCAACGTTAGCGATTTGGTCTGCGCCAAGTCGATCCAACGTTGGCGAGCTAAGCTTTCACCCCCATGGGAAGGCCCCTTCACCGTTGTGGAGGTAATTCGGCCCGGCACCTATCGACTAAGAGACGCCGATGGCAACATTGTTTCAAACGCTTGGAACATCGAAAAGCTTAGGCGTTTCTTTCCCTGAAACTAATTTTCTTGGCCGGACGCCCCTATAAGCCTGACGAGCCCGAGCGGCGCGAACCTGCTCGGGGGCTTCTATCCTACGTAACCTCGTTGCGTGGCGCCCAAGTCGACCCAAGGTCCTCCCAGCGAAGGACCCGCTTCGCCAGACCACTACGGTCTACGTCTTGTGAAAACTCCGGTAGTTTTCCTTGACTACGACTACTAAAGTAGTGGTCCGCAAGGCGGAGTGGCCTCCGCGCCCGCGACCCACGGACGATTGGCAAAGGAGTTCCCGCAGGCGGTTACTAATGACCAGGCGATCGGCACAGGGGGCTGAACGATAGGATTCGAGTCAGCAAAAGCACGAAGTGTCCATTACAAGAAAGGGAACGTAAAACAGCATACAACTTGTGCAAGTCCTGAAGCAGAAAAGAGCGCAAAAATCTGCAAAACAGCAGGCCGGACAACGAAGACGGAAGGAGCCACCTCAGTGCCCAAGATGCCTCGCCTGCACGACGAGTTTAGGGGCGAGTGCGGCGGCCCCCTAAGGGTTGGGGCCAAAGAAGGCGTCGTCCCCGTCGCCTTCCCCGGAGACCTCGCTCGCATCGGTCTCGTCGTCAAGAGACCTCGAGATCTGGCGCTCATACCGTACCCGCCGCCTCCCGCTCTGGCAGCGCTTGGCCCGCGTCGCCTCGGATGTGGGGAGGCGGTGGCAGCTAACGTCAAAGGAACGCTGGTGGCCGCGCAAAGACGCCCGACGTACTTTCGGCCGCCGAGCGGTAACCCTCCGCCCTTCTCGGCGGGCGCTCGGAGGGCTGGGGCGAGCCCTCCAACGCCTCGGCCCCGAGTAAGCCAGCGTCTTTGCGCGCGGTGGGCTGAACCGGTTCATTCAGCTCCACCGCGGCGGCCGAGCTCCTCCCATGCTCGTGGCGAGGCGGAGCATGGAGAGGAAGAACATGGCGTGGAGTCGAAATCCTCGTTCGCGTGGGCTATCTCTGCCTCGGCGGCCCGCCAGCGCCCGTGAGCTGCCGCCTCGTCTTCGCGGCTGCACCGCGCGCCCTTGCGCCGTCACCTGCGTCTCGAGGCGTGGAGGCCCCACTGGGACACCAGGTTGGCATCGACCGCACTGGTAGCGTCCACCATGCTGCGCCGATCCTGACGAGCCACTCCCATTGCACTGGGGTGCGGAGCCACCCCGGTGCTTGTCGGTGCCCGTCTTTGGGCGATCGGACTGCAGAGGCAAGTATCAAAGATGAACCTCAAATTGGCGACCCCAATGTCTCACTAAAACCACTAGAAGGACATATACCCGCGGCGGGGGCTCCAGATAAAGAACCTAGGCGAGGGCAGCTCGACGCCACCCCTCGCCGCGCCGAGAGAACCCTCCGTTCGAAGTTTCTTGGAAGGAGAACCCCCGGGGTCCGCTTCCGCAATCCGCTTCCCCGACCTCCTGTCATCACGCCACCGCTTCGCCATAGTCCTCGAGGAGGTGCTTGAAGATGAAGAAGGCAAAACGCATAAGCGTCTGGACGGATGTGAGTTCCGCTACTGCACCGTATTTATAGGGTGGTTTCACGCAGCCGAAGCCGCCGCCGCGCCAGGCGCTCGCGAACTCCCTCGACCGCCCCCGTCCGTCTTGCGGCGACGCGACGGCATTAAAATCCTCCACATTAAATCGCCCGGCGACACGGTAGAGGAGGGCGCCACCGTCTTTGAAGCGGCGCGACCCTCGATCTTCGCGAGAGCCAATTATACGGACAACCTCGAAAGTCTGCGCGGCCCGCGTGACCGCTCGACTACCGACCAAAAGAGATAAGTCTCGAATCTTGGTCTCCTTCACGATTACCTCGAAGGACCCGCAATACTGCGCCGACCACGGCACAGTCGCCTGGTGCTCGAGAACCTGAACAGCGTTATTCACACTCATACGGGCGGTGGACCGGCCGACCACTCGGCTCCCAGCGCGGTAGTCGTCCGACCCAAGCCTTCGACCTCGCCCGGTAAGCTCACGGTTTAGTAAGCGCTTTGTGGTCGAGGCTACCACTGCAGCGCGAGCCACAAGTCGGTCGGGCCGCTCCTCGCCGCATAAACGTGAATTTTGTTCTCTAACGTCGTTCATACTCATACGGGCGGGTGGGCGACCGACCACTCGGCTCCCGTGCGGACAATCCGTCAGGCCAAAGCCCTCGACCTCGCCCGGTGACTACGGTTTAAGTGGCGCTGCGGTAAGGGCTACCGCGCAGTCGCGAGCCATAAGTCGGTCGAGCCACTCATCCCCGCATGAAGCACGAATCGCGCCTCTTTGGCCTCGGGGTTCGTTAGCACTTCGCCAGCGTCTCCTCGAAATCGAACCGCCCTCGCCGAAAAAACCCGGCGGTTTCGGGGCTATGGTTTCGAGCGAAGGAACAACTCAAACTTCGCGACGAACACAAAAGCGAACCCGATTCATTACATGTTAAAGTTTTTACATCTTTAAAGGTAATGTCTAACATTATTCATAATCCCGTGGAGGGCGCTCTGCGGCGATACGATCGGCGATCACTTTCGGGCATGGGGCTCGGCTTTGGCGCGGCGATGGACCTCCTCGTCGGTCCGGTTCACGGCAATCCGCTACTAACATTGTCGAGTTAATACCGTTGTAGAAGGACATGGCGTTAACGGCATGCAGTGGCCCCGAGGCAGCACTTCGTCTTCACCGACTTCTCGGCGTGCTCGCACACGAGCCAACTTCGGATCGCGGCAGACTTGTGCCCTGACGGCCCCGCGACGATTCGCGAACAACGGCCGACCTTCCCGGGGTCGCCAACTCGTCGACCAGTTCGTCCCGGTTGCCCTCCATCTCTTTCCACGCCGACCGAGCCACCGCCTCCGCTGCGACCGTCGCGTCACGCTCTTCCACCGCCAATCGCCGCGCCTCTGCGACTTCGCCAAGATTCTTCTGCAATTCTGAAGATCGGGGTAAAAGTCAGAAGGGCACGCTCAACGCCGCCGCCTTCCAAATCAGCCCGAGTAACAACGTCTTACCGGCCGTCGATTCGGTCATGGCGATGAGCTTGGCCCGAGTCTCCTCCTCGAGTTTTTTCGCCGCGCTTGCTTCCTTTGGCGACAACCTGGCGTTGTTGGCTTCCGGGAGGGACTCGGCTTCGGTTACCCTGCGCGCGGTAGCCTAACTACGCTCCTCCTGCAAGACGTCGGCCATCTCGTTCATCGTCCAGCGGGCCTCCTCTGCCGCCGACCGCTCACGCGCCACAGCTTCCTGCGCCTCACGCAGCTCGGAGCCCAGTTGGTTGCGGTCCTCCTCCGCGGCCGTCCTCTGGCCGTGCAGGCGGCGGAGGAACCCGGACTTACCCTCCGAGCGCTCTCGCAGACGCTGCAACAAGCGGCACATCAATACAAGCCCGGCGAGTTTGGCCGGAGAAATTTCGAGCACAACTTACCACACCGGCCGGGTCGACCCCACCGGTGACCGCGATCTTCACTCGCGAGAGCCCTCTGCGAGATTCCCCTCCCCAAGCTCCGCGCCGTCATCCAGTGTGAATGATGCCTCGTCAGGCGGGTCGTTGCCCGGCCACACTAAGATGGGCGGTGGCGACTGGAGGGGTTCCCTTGTGGTCGTCCCAGCAGCCCGCACCGACGGCGGGGCCTCTGGCGCCACCGGCGGCGAATCAACGACCACCACCACCGCCTGCGATTCCTCCCCGGGCTGTTCCCTCGGCAACGGTAGCGGCAAAGCTTCCAGCGCCAGGACCGGCGGCATGTCAGCAACCGGCGGCGCGAGGCCTGCTCCGCCATCGTCGGCCCCGATCTGACGACAAGCGGCGGCGGTCGCCGGTCTTCGTGGCGTACCGACTCCGCGGTCGACTCCGGCACGACCACAGACGCAACTTATTTATTCGTCGGCGACTGCGAGCACGACCAGCGCCACCGTCTCCGCCATCTGCTCCGGCGGATAGCCCATCCCCAACCTCGCGGCGGGGAGTGGCAGCGGCGGTCCCAGCGGTAATTCCGCCACCTCCGTCGAGCTTTCCCCAGCGAAATCCCTAAAACACGGGCGGTCGAGCGGCTCAAGCAAAGCCAGCGCGAATGACAAAGGAACAAAACCAACGCGTCGGCGGTCTTTGGAATAACCGCGCTCTCTTGGCGGCCTCTCTGGCGAAGGCAGGCCATCTCTCCCTCCATCAGGCGCCGCCCGTGGTGACCTTGCTGGGGCACCTAGCGGCGACTTCGTATCGCGCCCTCGGGATCATCGCCCGGCGACAACCCGAAATAAATGCGCCGTGCGGATCACGGATCTCTGCCGTCGGCGGAGGGCGACCCCGCTAAGCGAGGAGAAGGCGGTCGCCGACACGTCCTCACTGCAGCTGACCATGGCCAAGCGGGCTTCCTCTTCTCCTTCCTCCTGCTCTCCTGCGCTCTTTTCGACGATTCCTCGGCTTCGGCTTTTGGCGGAACGCCTTCATCTCCTTCTCCCGTGAGCCATGCGGGAGGATGCTAGCGAGCCCCGAAGGGGTGGGAACTGTTGAGTCAAACGCAAAAATTAAGACGAAGAACGCAGGGAAAGCGGGAGAGCCGCCCGATTACCAGATTTGGGGGGTTTTTCGCCCAAAAGGCCTCGGGAGCGCCGCCGACCGCCACCGTGGCCTTCACGACCAGGACGGCCGTCACCCGAGCCTCAACCTCCGACGAGGGGAGGTCCGAATGCTCCATCCTCATGGGGTCAGATGCTCCCACGTACTCGAACATTGGGTGAGGCCTGTCCATGAGGGGTTGGACGCGTCTCGCCATAAACGTGCGGACGACAGCGTCGCCGTCGAGCCCCGCCTCTTGAGACCCATAAGTGCTCGAGATCACCTCCATTTCCTCTTCTCCTTCGCGTCCATGGCGGTTCCATTCGAGCATCGCCTCCGGTCCTCTCCCGGTGAAAGGCCGAAGCGCTGTCCCTGCGTTCGAATGTAGAACCATTGAGTGCCATCCTCGGTTTAGCGAAAGCGATTTCATATCGATGTACTCGGCGCGGTTAGGCCAGAAATGGATAAGCGGCGCCGCCGATCGGCGTAAGCTGCTTACCGCCGCCGACTTTCCTTGGCGGCCGCATATGGAGAAGTACCTCGAGAGGGCCCAATGGGGCTCGACCCCGAGAAGGCCTCGCCTGGCGTGATGAAGATTGCAATGTGCGGCCGCGTGAGGATTGGGTGGTGCGCCTCCACCTTGTAAAAATGAAGAAGTCGCGGACAAATGAGTGGAGGAGGCGAATCCGCGCTTCGAAGAAGGCCGCGGACACGGCGATCTCGCCGTCGCCCGAGCTCGGGCAGCGGCTCATGTCGGCACCCTCCACGAGATCGTCGCGGGGAAGAATCGCTTCTTCGCCCGGGCCGAGTCTGTGGCGTCAAGCCGGAACACTCGGCCCGACATCCCAGCGGGACCGATGGCGGAGAAAATGAGGCGAGATTTCCTCCCTAGGTTTTTCGGCTTCCCTCGCAGCAGCGTCGACTTTCTCTTTCTTTCGCGTGAAGAACAGGACAACGGAGGAATCCGACCGGTGGCTCTCCCCTTTTATAAGGGGCCTTAGCGCCCGTCGGCGGACGGCGTCGGTACCAACAGACGGTATCACGAAGAAAGCGGCGTCGCGTTCCCTCCGGCCGTTCTGCGGCGGTCAGCGGTCTGACGCCTTGATCCTTGGTCGCCTTGCGTTAATTCTGACAGGGACGGCGGCCAGTGAAAGGGCCATGCATCGGCGAGTGGCGCCGCTCCTCGGGCCTCGTTCCGAATCGAAAGGCGCTGTGCAAGCGAAAAACGCGCCAAAGGCCATTACGGTCCGGAAGCGCGAGGCTCCCAACTTATGTCGGGGCTCGGCAAAGTCTTTGTGGGCTCCGGCGCCCGAGCACCAAGTGGGTGCCGCATCACCCGAACGAAAAAATCGAGCGAGGGCGAGAAAAAGTGAGCTCAGTGGGCCTCGGTTGGGCGGCGGACGGCCAATCACCTTTAATCGTGTTGAGACCATACTTCACACTCTCGCGGAACCGTCGGCCAGGTGGCATCAGTGCGCTACGGGTCGGCGGACGACCTAGAAGTCAAACACGGGATCGAGTAAAAAGGTTCTCATGGGTGCGCCCCAAGGGTCGGACGCCCGCGACAGGATAACGTCCGCTCGAAGCAGTTCTCCTTCGGGAGGCCGCGGGGCCCTCGGACAAACCGCTATCGGCTCGCGCGAGCACGGCGTTCACGCCAACGCATAGCAAGCGCGTTAGCTCACCCCTCCGAGTCCCACTGCGGATGGGGCGTATTAAGTGGGAAGCGCCACCCCGCTCGGCGTGGGGCGGCGCCTTTATCCATTTTGGCGCCGCGCCGACCTTACAGTACATCCGGGCCCACGGCGAGAATGGCGCCTCCGCCGAAAGCAAACCCCGGCCGCTCTCCGATCCGCTCGGGGGCTCGGGGGCTCCATCCACCGGATGCGCTCGCGCGCACCCGGGCGTTGGCGACCAACCAGCAACCAAGGAGGCCGCCTCCGTTCAACCGATGCACTTGCAGGTGTCCAGACGACCTCGACCAGGAGCACGAGGTCCCCAACCGGGGCCGCCTCCGCACGAAAGGCAAACCCCCGACCGGCTCTCCGATCCGCTCGGGGCTCGAAAACTCCATCCACCGGATCTTTCGCGCTACCCGGTAATCGACAGAACCGTGGCGTCGGACGCGAAAGTGTAAAACCGTCGATCGGTCCTAAGGCCTGAAGGTCCGGCCGTGTCGAGCAACATGTCGACCAGCGCCGCGTCGAGCAGGCAAACCCGACCGACTCTCCGATCCGTTCGGGGCTCGGGGCTATTAACGAATACCGGGAGATAGGTATCGGCTGCCGGAGAAAGCGTCACGGGCGCCACCGCGCTGAGCCTCGAGCGAAGCCCGCGCATAAGACCCACGACCTCCGACCGAGCCGACCCAGGCGGTCCGACCCGGCGATATAGGACCGGCGCCCGCGACTCTGGCGACGAGGACCGGGGTTGACCCAACCAATGGGTCCGGCCGATTAGCGACTCGAGCGAGCTCGGTTCGTCTCCACCACAGCGGATGTCGGATCGCCGAGAACCGGCCCCTCTTGGTCGCTTAGGTAGTGACCGACGAATCGTCTGTCAATCGGCGAGGCGGGGCGGCTGCGCGTCTTCCCGAACACCCGGTGACACCCTCGGCGTCGACCCACGGCCTGCAGCCTTGAGAAGCGAGTCTTGCCGTTTCGGAGGAATGGACCGAGCCGTCCCTCTCGTCTTCACCAACCCAACAGGGACGTACAACCACCGTCGAAGGCCGGTCTAGCGATCGGACACCGAGGCAAAAGACCGGACTCAAGGCGTGGGGAGCCCCATCCATTTTTCCATTCGCACTCCGTGTAACCTCCGCGCCACCGCCCTCCCGGGCTATATAAGGGGAGGTGTGGCCCTTCGAGCGAGGGGCGATCTAAGCGACCAAACCAAGACACCCCGAGTCACCCTCGTGAGTCGTCCGAGTAGCCCACACACGAGGCGCCCAGAGCCGAGCTCGACCCTCGCTTGTAACACAGCGGATACACGGGAATGAATAACATCCGATCACCCATGAATGGAGTAGGGGCGTTACGCCGAACCAGTATAACTCGTGGACCCCCTGTCTCTTGGTCTAACCATTCAAGGAGCGGGAGCGCGTAGCCCCTCTAAACCTACAAATTTACTCGCCGGTTCTCGAAACACCGACAATTATGTCCACATCTAGGCCATTAGAGCTCTTACATATGGATTTGTTTGGCCCAACAACCTATAAGAGTATCGAGGATAATTCTTATTTTTTAGTCATTGTAGATGATCACCTAGGATATACTTGGGTCTTCTTCTTAGATGACAAATCTGAAATCTTTGTTATTTTCAAAAGTTTTGCTAAAATGACTCAAAATAAATTTGATTTTAAAATAAAGAAAATTTATAGTGATAATGGTTTCGAGTTCAAAAATACAAGAATTGAAGATTATTGTGATGAATTTGGAATAAAACATGAACTTCCGCTACCTACACTCTGGAGCAAAATGGAATTGTAGAATATAAAAATCGAGCATTAATTAAAATGATAAGAACTATATTTGATGAATATGGTACTTCCGATAGTTTTTGGGCGGAAGCTATCAATACCACTTGCCATGCAACAAATAGATTTCCTATGAGCTTCTCATTGGAAAATGACCGAACATCTCTTATTTTCGCGTTTTTTATTACAAGTGTTATATGTTGAAAAAGGATGTTCGGCTTTCAAGATTTCAAAGTAATTGTGATATTGGTTTCTTGCTTAGCTATTCTTCAAATAGTAAGGCTTACCGTATCTTCAACTAATCCAAAGGTTTAGTTGAAGAGACATATAATGTTGTGTTTGACGAACCTAACGGTTCTCAAGAATGGCAAGAAAATTTGGATGATATAGATGATGAAGGCTTAAGAGAAGTAATAAAGAATATGACGCTTGGAGATATCAAACCAAAGGAGGATAAAGGTGATCAACCTTTATTCACTCAAGTTGAACCGTCTACTTCCTCAACACCTTCATCCACTCAAGATATCAAGCCAAGCTCAACCAATTAACATGGATGAAAAGGAGGATAATCATCAACTTCAACCTCTACCTCAAAGAATCCATCATGCAATTTCTAAGGATCATCCAATAGATCAAATATTGGGTGACGTTAGTAAGAGTGTTCAAACTCAATCTCGTGTTGCTTTTTTTAATATTACTTTTTTGTGTCTTCTTTTGAACCCTCATGTAGATAAAACTTTAGATGATCCAAATTGGGTGAACTCTATGCATGAAGATGAAGGATCGAGATGGCGAACAGACGGGGGGTGAATGGTCGCAAACAAAATTTCCCCCAAAATACTTCAACTAAAACCTCAAAAGGATCGCGCAAAGGAAATCGTGAAAAACCCGAACAACTAGACAACTATGTGTATCCCTAGGTTGCATGGGTGAGTACCATAGAATATGTGGGGATTTTTGAGTCACAATTCTGGTTGTCTAGTGTCCAAAATAAGAAGAAATCAATTCAACTCTTGCTTTTAGAAAGGTGATCAATTCAAATCACAAAAGCCACTTTCAGAAAAGCAAAAGCAGAATTTCCAGAAACTGTCCTCAATTAGAACAGGTGGTTGGTGGGTTTTTGCAGCTCAAGAAATTTTGAGAATTTTTATCCCTATGAGCAACTGAGTCGTGAAGCACTCCACCAAAACCTTACAGAAAAAACAGAAAAATCTAAGAACACAGACAGTTAGGAACTTCGAGCAGAAAGTTTGGGGCTCGGTTTTCACCTCATGGCACCCAAACGGTGCAACAAGTGGACTCCAAATTTTTTCTACAGATGGATATGAGAGTTCTGCACCTTCTTCAATAAGAATCACTTAAAAAGGATTTTTTTATATTTTTATAAAAATCAAACACTAACTACTGCGCGAAGAATAAGTTCTGAACAAAGTTGTAACTTGAAAGAAAAGATGATCTCTACTCAATCCAACAGTGCAAAAGAGATGTAAAACCATATGAACACACTCAAGACATCCAAGATCAGCATTTAGAAGGAGGGGAGGCTAATCCAAATTGCAAGAAAGTCAATTGCGTGAAAGTAAATTGCAGAAATTTAAATGCTGAATTCAAGACATAAAGTAAGTGCGTAATTTAAATTCAAGCATGAATGAAAAAGATTTGCATTTCTGGAAGGAGAAGGTTTACAAAGCCACACAACAAGGTGGGCAAAACTCAAAGGAGCATAAAAACCTCTACAACCTTCAAGGGGAGGGGTCTACCTCTCCACCCCTATTTATACTACTCTTGGACCACCTACCACCCTTGGATGAGTCCCTCAACCCTAGAGCACTCATCTAAGGGCTAGGATTAACCCACTCACACAGCCATGCAAGGGCTAACCCAAAACCCGCACACATACCGGGTTTTTTTGCACGGTTTTCAAAGTATACTACCTAGACCCGCTAACCTATCAACTAGACCGCAATCCGACGGCCTTTCTTGATTCACGCGGTGTCTAGCTAGCATCTCCTCCTTTCCTTGTCTTCTTGGTTTGCCCGGACTCCGTCTCTGATCATCTTCCAGCGATCTCCCGACCGTCTGGACCTCCGACGCTCCTCGCCTAGTCCCGGTCATCCTCCGCCTCACCATGACCTAGCACCGTCGCCCTGCAACCATCAAAGACAAAGAAAAACCTTTCACATAGCAATGCCCACAAAGATATTCAATGATTATCCCAAAATCATTAATCAATCATAATTTTGCTCAAAAGTCCGACGCTACCGCCCCCAAGCCAGTAGCACTGGGAAAAGCAACCAACACTCAAATTGCTTCAAATCGTAATCCAATTCAAATCAAACTCAATTTCAAGTCAAACCTAACTCAAATCTCGTTAATTAGTCATCACACATAAAGATAGACCTCCACATGGTCTTTCAGAAGAACTCAACAATTTCGCTTAGAATGATATATGGACACTAGTCGAAAGGCCTAAGGATCACAACGTCATCGACACAAAATGGGTATTTCGAAACAAGCAAGACGAGAATGGTATTGTGGTAAGAAATAAGGTAAGGTTGGTAGCACAAGGTTTTACACAAATCAAAGGCTTAGATTTTGGTGAAATCTTTGCACCTGTGGCTAGATTAGAAGCTATTCATATCTTGCTTGCATTTGTATCTTGTTTTGATATTAAATTATTTCAAATAGATGTGAAGAGTGCATTTTTGAACAGACAAATATCTGAGTTGGTATTTGTTTAATAACCTCCTGGTTTTGATAATCCTAAAAATCCAAACCATGTTTATAAGCTCTCTAAGGCGCTGTATGGACTCAAACAAGCTCTTAGAACATGATATGAGCGACTTAGAGACTTTCTACTTTTAAAAGGATTCAAAATTTGAAAGGTTGATATAACACTCTTCATGAAAATAATAGATGAAGAATTCTTTATATGCCAAATTTATGTTGATGATATTATCTTTAGCTTTACTAATGAAGAATTTTACAAAGAATTTGGTAATATGATATCTAGAGAGTTTGTGATGTCTATGATTGGGGAGTTGAGCTTTTTCTCAGACTTCAAATCAAACAACTCAAGAATAGGACGTTCGTGAGTCAAACCAAGTACGTGAAGGATCTACTCAAGAGGTTTGGTATAGAGGACGTGAAGCCTATCAAGACTCCCATGGCATCCAATGGGCATCTAGACCTCAATGAGGGTGGTAAACCAGTAGATTTAAAGTTTTATTATTCTATGATTGGTAGTTTGATTTATCTTACCGCATCTAGGCTCGATATCAAATTTAATATCTGCATGTGTGCACATTTTCAAGCATTTCTCAAATATAGGCTTATGGTACCCTAAGAGTGCTAAATTTGATTTAATTGGATATTTGGATTCGAAATACGTGGGTTGTAAAGTGGATAGAAAGTGCACCTCAGGAAGTTATCAATTCCTAGGTAGATTCCTCATTTTATGGTTTTTCAAGAAACAAAATTTCATTGCCTACCACCGAAGCCGAATATATATTTGCTGATAGTTGTTGCGCTCAATTATTATGGATGAGACAAACTTTAATGGATTATGGAATAAATTTCAAAATTGTGCTTCTTAGCCATATTTTCATTAAACTTATTGTGATGAATCCTTCGCTTATCTTTCCTTGGTTATTCTATCCTATGATTCAGTCAAAATGCCGAGAACCAGGAACACCTCGAAAGCACCCCGTGGAGGAGGAAGTATTCGCAAGTCAGCAAAGCACAAAGTAGCCCCTGTAAGCAGTGATAGCGAGGACTCCACCACGTTGGCTATGAGGGATAGAGTGGCAAGGCACGCAATTCAACAGATCCTTAGTAGAGGGTCACATGCTAGCAAGGGCAAGAGCCCTGTGGTTGAGTCAGAGTCTAGTGAAGAGGAGGAAGAAGTGGTAGCTAAGTCAGAAGGTGAGGATGAAGAGCAAGAAATGAGTGATGATGAAGAGGCCCAACCATCTGATGTTGTATGGAGTGAATTAAGGCAAAACAAAGGTGATGATTACTTTGCCTTAAGAGATCAAAATGAATATGTTAATCCTAAGAATGCCACAGAAGATATATTCCATACAAAATTTTAGCAAAAAGTATATTATTAGATATACAAGGAAAAATAGTTTGCAGATCAGAAATGGATCATCTAGGATCATATTTGCAAACTGCCCCTCTTTGTTGGTGCGCCCGAGTTGTTTCAGGGGGCTGGTCTCATGGAGTTTCTAAGTAGGAGGAGTAATTATCATGAGGATGTTATCCGGCAATTCTACACCACCATCCACATCTTAGAAGACTTGAATAAAATCACATGCATGACCAGTTCTAAGACCTTCACAACTACTAAGAGTGACTTCGAGTTTGCTCTGGGCATATTTCATAGAGGGTACCCTAAGATCCATGATGACAACACTGCTAGTCTAGCACAGCAGTGCACCTTCTATGATCCATCAGCCAGAGTCGGAAAGCCAGGGAAGCTGACTAGTCTCCTCCCAAAACCGTAATTGATCAACAAGATAAGTCGAGTCACCATTCACCCTAAGAGTGAAAATTTTTATGACATAAGAGGGTATGCATGGAACCTGATCAGTAAAGCCATGCAGAGGCAGAAATTTGATGTGGTGGATTTATTCTTAGAGAGATAGATTCCTCTTCCATAGATCGTGGAAAGAGAATTTACTTTGATCCCTACATTATGGCCCTCATTAAGAGGATGACTGGTTTTAGTGGCTCTCTCCCTTGCATTTACAAGCCATACAAGCCCCGAGAGGCTCCGCCATAGGTTCTTGGCCACATGGCGCAGTAGCAGCAGTAGGCCCAGTAGGCTACAGCTGCTTCCTACGACGTAGTTCTCAAGAGGCTGGATAGCCTTCGCACTGATCTGTTTGCCAGGCTTGATCATGAGCACACTCAAATGGAGAACTACTTTGCTGGAGTTTTTCGAGTATTAGGCCCAGACTCGTCAGATGGTTCAGGATGTCAAGAGCAGTATGGACGTCTTTAATGCGTCTTTCTCATAGAGATTGGATGACATCAGCTCCTCTCTTGCTCCGACCACCTACTCTCGTTGCATCCGTTCTTGTGCCTCGACTCCTCCTTATCCTCAGCCTCCTTCATCCTCTCAGGAGTCTCCAAAAGGGAGAGAAGCATGAAGACCCTTTTTTTGTACTTGACGCCAAAGGGGGAGAAGTGAAAGTAGCAATGGGGGTTTGGTTTGGGGATTAGCTTACTATATTATTTGTGTGATCTTTATGTAAGCTAGTTAATCCTCATATGACCGTGTTTCTTTTAGATAATACTTGTGTTTGCTTTGTAATTGATGTTTATTGTTCTGCTTAAGGTTTATCTTGCTTATTGTATCTTGCGATTGTTGAGCATGTGCATTATTTACTTTCATATGTCTATCATGTTTTCTTAGATCACATATATAGAGGAAGCTTTGCCAAAATCTCCAAAAATACTCAAATGTGTGTGATTCTCATTCATTATCGTTATGCACATATCAAGAGGGAGTTTTTCAATTATATATGTTTACTCTAATTGAACTTCACTTCATCGCTCATCCACTAGAACTCAAATGAAGTAAAATTCAATTTAGAGCAAATCCTAGAATATGCATTTTGTCTTGAACTAAATGTGTACTCAAAACATTTCTTTAAAATTATACTTGTTGAGATTGTCATCAATTACCAAAAATGGGGAGATTGAAGCATCTAGACCCCTAATTTTATTTGAGTTTTGGTAATTAATGACAATCATGTTAAAGGACTAATAATTTCTCTTGAGTTTATGAGAATAGGTTTGTCTTTGTATCAAGACATAAAAAAATGGGTTGAAGATCTTGCGAAGTAAAGAGGTCTATTGGAGTGGACTAAAAGTTCAAGGACAAGGTATAATTATGTTAAAGACCTTTTATTTAGTTTTTACCAATCTCGGAGTTAGAAGTAAAAGATCGGATTACTAAAATAGGTATTGTACTATTACAGGGGAGTAATGCCTAATAACTTGAATTTAATTAAGTATTATTTGGCTCAAACTCTTTTAAAATTCATCCCAGGTTGCATTTGGATTTGATTTTCTAAAAACATGTGTGCATTTTTTGTATAGCCGGTGCTACTGACATATTATCGCTTGGTCGATAGTACCACTGCATACATGTCGGTGGCCTTTTTCCAAAGAGTAGTTGCTAGGCCCTTTTTTGAAAATCTCTGGACCAGTGACTTTCTCAAATGAGTTTGTGAGAAAGCTCAGTGGTTTGTGAAGGCTGAAACTCGTCTACCCAGAGTAGGGAAAAGCCACCAAAGTGATCGAGGGAGGCTCAATTTGCGCAAAGGAGTCGGCTTGAGTTAGTCAAACTACCTTAACGTGGATTAGAAGAGACCGGCAAGTCTCCAAGACTACGGGATAAATTTTGTATTCATTCTCTTTTGTGGTTTGATTTCTTATATTCAATTGTGCAATTTACATTCCTAACTTGTTTAGTATATTGATTTTGTGCTTAGAAGTGTAATCTTGTTTAGACTTAGATTATCGGTGCACTTAGTGAATCTAGATAATTTATACTTTAATTATCAAAATCATAATTCTTATTTAAATTATTTATTTATTGCAATTAGTGACTAAGAATTCTTAAAATCTCCTATTCACTCCTTCTAGTAGGTTATCATTGATCCTACAGTATACTCATCTTTACTCATTAGCCTAAGTTTTTGATCAAATGATCCATCTGTACGACTGTACAACTCAGGGCCTGTTTAAGGGAGTTGTAACTTTTCTGAAAAGCTGTTTTGTGGCTTTCTATGCTTAAAAAAATAGTTGTAGCTTTTTTTTAAGAGACCGTTTAATAAATAGCTAATTTTTCTCAGTAATAAGCTGCAAAAGCAGGTCCAACTTAACTTTCAGCTTTCATATATAACTTCTAAATTATACCAAAAGCCGCTTATAAGTCAAAATGTTTTGGAAGCTTTCTAATTTTTTTTTTAAGAAGCTAAAACTGATTTAAACCTCTCTGGATAGGACCCCAGTCGTGCCGGCTCTTTCGTTGAGCTGCTGTACACACGCGTGGACGCAAACCACGCCGTGTATCGGATTAGCACATAGACCAGGTGCGCTACTCCAACCAGTTCCTTTCCGGCGAGAAGGATTGAAGAACGCGTGAGCTCGTCGCCTTCTAAAACCCTGTAGGAACCTGTGCTCTGAAGTCTGAAGTCTGAACTCTGAACCACTACTGTCCGAGCCAAAACCGCACGGTGCCACTAACTCATCCATTATCCACCCACGTGGCGCGAGAGATATTTTGACGAAACCACCTCTTGGACATCCCGAAAGGTTTGTTTTCTTCTGGGAACCGTCTAGTCGTGGCCTCCTCTCGTTCCTGCGCAGGAACCTTACAAAAACAAAAGCAGCTTTCTGCGGGGCCAAAAGAAAAGAAGCGAGGAACCATCTGGTGGTTTCGATGTTTGGTTTGCACAAAAAGTCACCGAGCTGTTAGCTTAGCTGCTTTAGACATGTATAGAAATACAGACAGTATATATATATATATATATATATATATATATATATATATATATATATATATATATAACATATCACATATATGTATGATCTTTCATTGATTGCACATCAACTAATAAAAATTACGAAAAATTCTGAAAAAATTATAGATGTACTTCATAGATTGCCCTACCTATGTATGAAATTTCAAGATCAAATTCATTATATATTGAGAGTTTAAACTTGAAAATTCGACTTTTTTGAGAGTTTAAACATATAATGAATTTGAACTCATATTTTATACATAGATAGAGTAATCTATGAAGTACATCTACAGCTTTTTTCAGGATTTTCGTGACTTTTGTTAGTTGGTTTGAGACTTGCAGACATGTCTGTGAGCCTGCTGTGTGCAGATATGTTGCCATATATATATATATATAGTTTTGCTATGGTGCTTTGCAAAGCACGGATCATTCCGTGCTTCGTGATGAGTTTGCGAAATCCGTGATAAAAATGTTCAATATGAACCGTTTACCTTCTTCACCTTGTTGAAATGTAGCTATAGACCAAATTTCGTATTTTTTTGAATTTATTTACTATTTGTTTTACATTTTATAAAATCAGGGCTGATTTTAGAAAATGCAAAACAAATAGTAAACAAATTCAAAAAAATACGAAATTTGGTCTATAGCTACATTTCAACAAGATGAAGAAGATGATCTATGCTTCGTGATGAGTTTGCAAAATCCGTGACAAAAATGTTCATTCCGAACCGTTTACCTTCTTCATCTTGTTGAAATGTAGCTATAGACCAAATTTCGTATTTTTTTGAATTTGTTTACTATGAAGAAGATGAACGGTTCGAACATTTTTGTCACGAATTTTGCAAACTCATCGTGAAGCACGGAATGATCCGTGCTTTACAAACAGGGGGCCCCACAGAAGGCGTGTGTCACGCCTGCCCCCAAAAGTCAAGGGCCCCCCCGGTGTACAACAATCAACATAGGCCAATCAGTGGAAATGCGTATGCGTTGAAGTTACTAGTGCGGGCTTAAGCAATAAGGCCCACGGACACGTGTCGTGCAATGCGACCAACTCGTAAGTTGTCGCCCAGAGGCAGAATCGGGGCCTTCAGCGCACCACACTACGGCATTAGCAGCCATCGAGCAAGGAGGCCCAGGAGCCTACAACGCAATCACGCAAAACGCCAGGTCGGTAGGTCGTGAGCACTCCGTATTCTGATTCTGTGATTCCACCAGACCGCTACACCCACGCGCCGCGAGAGTGCGAGACCCAAGCCGCCCTTTCCGGACTCAAATTCCAATTGATCGATCGTGATCGCGAGCAGCGAGTCGGCGAATTTATGAGTCTGGGCGAGCAATGACGCCGCCACATGCTAGCCTAGGGCCCTACTGCTTTGGGCGTCTCATTGTCTGGGCGATTCGCCGTGATCGGACGGAGACGCAGTCACCACAGAGTGAATATTAATCTTCCCTAATCTTTTTTCCCTATTAGTCTTACACTATTTAATCTTTGATACATTTATTATTATTTTCAGCGCCGTGCGTTATCATGTCATGTAGAAAGTATCCATCCGGTAGCGAAAAAAGAAAAAGAAAAAAACGTGCAGATGACTTCATAGAAACGCAGAGAGGAGCTATGAACATTTGTCATTCCATAAACTTTAAAGTGTTCTATAGAAGTAATTTGTATACATCGAATATTAATTTCTTTAATGATGTGTGCATATAAGACTATATATATATCTGATAAACATGGAACATATATATATTTCATGATCAAATTCATCCTATACTAGAAGTTAAAAAAACTTTGATCATGAACAGAACTATTCCTGCTCATGATCAAGTTTGTCTTTTTATTACTCTTAGCACAGGACGAATTTGATCATGAAATTTATATGTAGATGGGGTAAGCTGATATGTACATCCATGATTTTTTTCAGAATTTTTGAAACTTTTTTAGTTGGTGTGCATCAGATTTTCACCAAATATTTCATACAGATGATATCATATATATATACATGCATATATATACATAGAGTTATATATATATATGAGGGGGTGGATGGGGCCTCTATATAAGTTTTCGCCCCGGGCCCCCAAAATACCAGGACCGGCCCTGTTTACAAAGCACCGTGGCAAAACACTCTCTCTCTATATATATAAAGTTAAAAAAACTCATACAATAGATTATTATATAATTATTTATAATAATCTTGTATATAATTAATAAATTATCTATACAATAATATAATAGCAAATAATATCATTTTATCTCTCCACGTCGGCTAAAATTCTACTGTAAGTTAACTCACGGGTCACGGCTAACATGCACCACCGTAGCACTTTTGAGGCGGGCCCGCTTTCGTACACGAAGGCTACGAGGAGGCTAAGCAGCATGCCACCAAGCAACTGTAGCGCAACCCCACTCATCAGTGAGACGAAAGCCGATAACTCTTTCTAGACGTCACGCGACCGTCGCTGAAAAAAAACCGTAGCCACTGGCACGTGGACCGATCAGCCGGCTCAGTGGGGGCGCTAGCCCAGCGTTCCACGCGTCCACAAGTCGCTAAGCGTTGCGTTGCATCTTACAAAGTTGGGCATCGCATCTCCTGTTTGCCTTCTTCCTCACCGCCCCACCCGTCCACCACGCTCCGCACTGCAGCACACTCGCGGGAGCGCACACGAGCCGGCAGCCATGTCCGCTCCGAAGCTGGACCGCACCCTGAGCATCCGCGACCGCGTGGAGGACACCCTCCACGCCCACCGCAACGAGCTCGTCGCACTCCTTTCCAAGTGAGCGTTCGCCGGCTGTGCCGCCCTGATCACCACGCCTGTTTGTTTCCCTGCCTCACCATCCTCTGCTTGTTCGATTCTGTTGGTTGTGGCAGGTACGTGAGCCAGGGAAAGTGCATCCTGCAGCCGCACCACATCCTCGACGCGCTCGACGAGGTCCAGGGCTCCGGTGCCCGCGCCCTCGCCGAGGGCCCCTTCCTCGACGTCCTCCGCTCCGCCCAGGTGCGCCGTCGCATCGCGACACTCGGCCAGTGGCGGTTTTGTGGAGGTTGCCCTCAACCTGTATATGCACGTGGGTTTTCGCGCAGGAGGCGATCGTGCTGCCGCCGTTCGTGGCGATCGCGGTGCGGCCGCGGCCGGGGGTGTGGGAGTACGTCCGCGTCAACGTGCACGAGCTCAGCGTCGAGCAGCTCACCGTGTCGGAGTTCCTCCTCTTCAAGGAGGAGCTCGTCGGCGGCCAGTATGCGCTCCTCACCTGCCCCTGTCCTACCCCTTCTCTCGCAGGAATTTTTGTGGTTGGTTTAGGGTGTTATCCAGCGAGGGGTTTGCCTCTAGTGGCTGTCCGGGGTTTGGGCTCACGTGTCCAGTGAGATTTACTGCTTGCTTATTTTACCTTTGTTATGGTGAATTTTTAGTGGGAGGGGCATGGGGCAATTAATTGGGCAGTTAGTCCTGGTTTTTGAGTGTGTGCCATCACGGAATTAACTTGGACTGGAGCAGTGAAAAACTGTTTACTGAATTGTTCGTTTGCTTAGCTATCTGTTCACGATTGCAGTCACATTAACACTCCAATTGGGCGTTGAACATGGCAAATTTCTTGTCCCTTTTAGAACGATACAATCTACTCAAAACTTAACCAAGTTGGTTTAAGATTGATATGCAATCTACTTCAGTATTGCTCTCTGCTAGAGCTTTAGTTTCGGACTTCCGGACCGTACTGATATATTTATAAGCAGCTTTTGTCCATATTTTCCTGTTAGTCTCACTTCGGGAAACTATGCCGTTCTTACTTAAATGGCCCTGTTTGAGTTTTCTTGTCTCCATAATTTTATTCTGGATTGAAAATGGCAGGTACAACGATCCGTACATACTAGAGCTTGACTTTGAGCCATTCAATGCCTCAGTCCCACGCCCGAATAGGTCATCGTCAATTGGTAATGGTGTGCAGTTTCTCAACCGGCACTTGTCTTCGATCATGTTTCGGAACAAGGATTGCTTGGAGCCCCTGTTGGATTTCCTTCGGGGGCACCGGCACAAGGGCCATGTGAGTTGTGCTGCGGCTGTGAAAATTTTGGGCGAAACTTTGGTCTAATTTTGCGTTTGGTGTTAATTTTGGTAGCTCTGCATGTGTGTTTGCAGGTGATGATGCTAAACGATAGGATACAGAGTCTGGGAAGGCTTCAGTCTGTGCTGACCAAAGCTGAGGAGTACTTGTCGAAGCTCCCTGCTGACACACCATACTCACAATTCGCTTATCAGTAAGTTTGGCCTATCACATTTTGCTTAGTACTTGTCTTTACCGGTCAAAGGAAGTAGTTTGGCCTTTTACGTTTCTGTAGTGTACACTTGGAGGGGCTTGAGTTTCTGCATAACTTCATATTGCCAGTAGTCATTTTTAGCTTTTCAATTTGGGATTTTCCAAGCAGCACCTATAGAAATGGCTTTTTGGAGGGAAATGAACTATTAATAAGTTCAGGTGGAACCTTTAATGTATGTTAGTAATGTTATCATTGACATGATGCCTTTGACCAGTTTTGCATGTGTGAATTTACTGTATGGTGGCGAACGTCGCGAAGGCGCGTTGGCGTGAGTGAGCGAAGCTCACTCCGCCCGGCCGCGTTCGAGCTTCGGCTCTCGCGGTCGCGCACGAGGCGAGGGCTGCGTACGGGCGTGTGTGTGTGAGTGTGTGGGTGGGGTGCGTGTGTGTGCGTATGTCGCTCGTCTGTTGTTTCTCTCTTCTGTAACGCATTGCCAGAGCTCCTGGCCAATTTTCAAAAAAAAAAAAATTTACTGTATGGTGTATGTTAGATCTTTCATGTTATTCAACAATATGTAATACAGTGCAACTTTTATGGAACAAATCACATTCTAGAAGAACGGTTTAGCTTTAACGCACAGATATAATTTTTTGGTAACATTCAGGTTTCAAGAATGGGGCTTGGAAAAAGGTTGGGGTGATACAGCTGAACATGTCTTGGAAATGGTACATCTCCTTCTGGATGTGCTGCAAGCGCCTGATCCATCTACACTAGAGACTTTCTTGGGGAGGATCCCAATGATCTTCAATGTTGTGGTAGTATCCCCTCATGGATACTTTGGCCAAGCTAATGTGTTGGGCATGCCAGATACTGGAGGACAGGTACCATTGATGACATGGACAGTGATCTTTAGCTTGTCATGGAGATAATGTGCTTTTTTCCTTGCCTTTTAATTTTGTACATTTTTCTTAAGTATTTTGTCCTTGGTTTATGCTTCTGTCTAGATTGTTTATATACTGGACCAAGTTCGTGCATTGGAGAATGAGATGGTTCTTAGGTTAAAGAAACAAGGCCTCAGTGTTACCCCTAAAATTATCATTGTAAGTGTATTATCCATTATCCCTTCTCTCAATTTTGGCACCTGCTAGAATGTTATGTTTTCTCAGTACATGCTCCTGTTTCTTTGTTTTGCTGAGCCATTAAGCCATTCTACTATTTTCACGCGCTGTTGTATATATATATATATATGGTAGTTTATAAGTCTTCATTGTGACTTTTGTGGGAAAAGAAGCACTGCTAATCATGTGTTTTTATGTGATTAAGGTTACTCGGCTGATACCAGATGCAAAGGGCACATCATGCAATCAGCGGCTGGAGAGAATTAGTGGAACACAGCATACTTTCATATTACGAGTGCCCTTTCGCAATGATAATGGGATACTAAGGAAATGGATATCAAGATTTGACGTGTGGCCCTACCTGGAGAAATTTGCAGAGGTGAATATAATTGATGCTTCTTTGCTTGTTGAAATTCCTGAGATGGCCCTGAACTGTTTTTCTTCTTTTAATGAAAAAACTCAGGAAAGAATCTCTGTGCTTGCATGACGTGAAGTGTAAAATGTGAATTATCTGGTAGGATATTATTTTTTAGTCATACAACTATCGAAACAAGATCTTGGGATTCCAAAGGGTTAAATTCAAGTTGTTTCAAGTGCAATTACTTATGGAGAACAGTAACTTTGGAGGACCATTTTCCGCATTAGCTACTTCAATTCTTTGTGTGAATTTGTATTTAGTATCATCTGACATTTACTACTATAATACAGTACTTTTATCTTTTTATTTGATGAGAAGGCAGTAATACAGTATTCTTATTTTTATACAGGATGCAGCTGGTGAAATTGCAGCAGAATTACAAGGCACTCCGGACTTCATAATTGGAAACTACAGTGATGGAAATCTTGTGGCATCTTTGCTATCTTACAAGATGGGAATTACCCAAGTATGCCTTGTTAAATACTTATATTATACTTGAAATCTGCATTTTTTTTTCTTTGCTGATTATCTCAGCATGTTCTTTGCAGTGCAATATTGCTCATGCTTTAGAAAAGACTAAATACCCAGATTCGGACATATACTGGAAGAAGTTCGACGAGAAGTATCATTTCTCTTGTCAGTTCACAGCTGATATAATCGCTATGAACAATGCTGATTTTATAATCACGAGCACATACCAAGAAATTGCTGGAAGGTTTCTTCTCTTCTGCCTTGTTGGCCATTGAAGTTTTTTTTTCCCTATGACTTCAGCGATGGCCAATTAAATTGCTCACATAAAGTAACATCTTGAAGCATGTTGTTTAGGTGTGCATGGAAGTCATATGTCGCTGTTAAGATATTATGTTGACTGTTAACAGGGTAACATGTGCAATTGTTGCATTTCATGAATAAATCTTGCATATATACTTATCATACATGGGCACTTCTTAGAAGATGCTTATACTAATCCTTTTCCTCTTTCTCAGCAAAAACACGGTTGGACAGTATGAGAGCCATACTGCTTTTACTCTTCCTGGTCTGTATCGCGTTGTCCATGGGATTGATGTTTTTGATCCCAAGTTCAATATAGCCTCTCCTGGTGCAGACATGTCCATATATTTTCCATACACTGAAAAGGCCAAGCGACTCTTTTCTCTTCATGGTTCAATTGAAAAGTTGATTTATGACCCAGAGCAAAATGATGAACACATGTGAGTACTCTCTGTTATCTTGTTTTTTTTTGTTGTACTTTAGGACTTAAGTTGGATGTTCTTCACAATATTATCTTCTAGCTTGAAGCCCCCGCCCCTGCTGATTATATGGTAACTAGTTGTACCGTTTTTAAGTTTCACTTAGCATGAATGGTGGGATAGTGTCTTTTTTACTGATAGTATGTGTGGAACTGTAAATACTAGATAGTGATGACATGTGACTCTTATTGTTTCTGATGATAATTACTGTTCTTGTTTGCAGTGGACGTCTGGATGACCGATCAAAACCCATTCTCTTCTCCATGGCAAGACTTGACCGGGTTAAGAACATAACAGGACTGGTGGAAGCCTATGCTAAGAACACTAAGCTAAGGGAGCTGGTAAACCTTGTTGTGGTCGCTGGCTATAATGATGTCAAGAAATCCAAGGACAGAGAAGAAATTGCGGAGATAGAGAAGATGCATGAGCTTATTAAGACCTATCACTTGTTTGGTCAGTTCCGTTGGATCTCTGCTCAGACGAACAGGGCTCGCAACGGTGAGCTCTATCGCTACATAGCTGATACTCATGGTGCCTTTGTGCAGGTATGGTTGTAAGTTGTAACTTGGTGGTTCTATAGACGACACATGGGTGGCCCAAGTGACTCACATATAACATGTCTTTTGAACTGCAGCCAGCTTTTTACGAAGCATTTGGCCTCACTGTTGTGGAGGCCATGACCTGTGGACTTCCTACTTTTGCAACACTGCATGGAGGGCCTGCCGAGATTATAGAGCACGGAATCTCAGGTTTCCACATAGATCCATATCATCCTGATCAGGCTGCCAATCAGATGGCTGACTTCTTCGAACAATGCAAACAAGACCCCAATCATTGGGTTAAAATATCTGATGGGGGCCTTCAGCGTATTTACGAGAAGTTAGTACCGCACTACTGCCAATCCTCTTCTAAATGGCTGAATATTGGTGTTTTTTCATGGTCTGTGGTATGACGTTGTTTTCTCCGTGATGTATAGGTATACATGGAAGATATACTCCGAGAGGTTGATGACACTGGCTGGGGTTTATGGCTTCTGGAAGTATGTTTCGAAGCTTGAGAGGCGTGAGACAAGGCGTTACCTTGAAATGTTCTACATATTGAAGTTCCGTGAGCTGGTACGCGTTTGTTTCAACCCTCTGCTGACAGAAACAATCACCAGATGAACTGTGTTACAGCATGTCAAAATATGTTATCATTAGCCAAAAATAGACAGGCAGGGTAGTTAAGTTCAGAAAAAAAAAAGAGGCAGGATAGAAATCTACCTAAAAGAGCACTTTTGTTTTTTGAAAAATAGAGAAGCACCTGCAATAAGTGCATTTTGATTGGCTTTTGTTTTCCCTTCATGCAGGCGAAGACTGTGCCGCTTGCAGTCGATGAGGCACACTGATTGCTCGGTTCTCGGTGCTCATAGCTTGCTGAACTGTTACCGTGTGCTTATATCTGAGGGAAAGTTCTTAAAATGTTACGAGGTGAGGGCAAAGAGAATAAGTTGCGGTGGATGATAGCTAATAAGATGTGTTTCTGCGTTCGTCTATCTTGTGGCGTACTTGTGTCTGTAATTAGATTTGTTTTGACATCTTGGTTATGTACATAAAATTGTTGATGCTCTTTTGTTGGCAAACTATACTTGATCGCTGTTTGTGGGCTTAAAAGTTTTAACACTGGAGTAGAGGTGGGTGTCGTGCTGGACCGGCCTAGCACAGATTTACCGTACTTCATGTCTGAACTATACCGGACCGTAACGGCATGTCGTGTCGGCTATGCCGTACCGTGTCAGTCCGGCTCGTCTTCGGTGAGCCTAGATATGACTTATTTGCGCTTCGTGTATACTTCGTGCCATGTTGGTCCAGTCCGGTCTATTTGCACTATTACGACGAGAGAAGGATATGTGGAAAGCCATCTAGCATCATTTTGATCATCAAGAACCCACAAGCTAGCTAAGGGCCAAGTTTTTGTTTTTGAATCTGTTCTTGCACTCTTCCACAAATTAAAAAAAATCAAAATTTTGACTTCAATCTTTACAATTGAATGTTGGAGTAGATTTCTGACATCCATAGAAAAGTGTCTACAAAGTTTCACTGAGTTTGGATCATCCGAATAAAAGATTCCTTAATTTTCCTTTTGACTCGTGTTGATTTTCACTATTCTTGTGCTATTTTTATTGTAGCTACAGCACCCCCAGTAGTACCACACTACCACTACACACCTCCGATAGTGCCAGACTATTGTTCATCAAGCACTACCAGCCTAATTTGCGGTAGTGCCGCCCTCTGCTAAATTTTTCTAAAATTTTGTGTTCTCCACTTTGCTTTAATGAAGTGGGGTTCTTGGTTGGCTGTTTTTGTGAGAAAAATTTTATTTTAGGATTATTCACCCTCTCTGATCGCCATCTCGATCCTTCAGTTGTTGATCATTCACCTCCTTCTGATTGTCATTTTCGATTTTTCAATTGATATCAGAGCTTAGTTTTTCTCTTTCTAGACCTTGACCGATCTTAAGAATTGTGGCGATAGGTAAGTATTCCATAAAGCCTCCAATATTCTCTAGGGTGATTATCCTTTTTGAAAAATTAGGATAGAGTCATACATCACTGCCTTGGGTTTCTCGATCTAGCAGAAGGTGAAGCTCCCGTATGAGATTTCTGTTGATGAGAACGTCAATGCCATAAATATGACTAATGTTGAGGCAAATGCTAAGACTAGGAACATTTTCATACAGAGCTTTAGCTACGGTGAGTATGATAAGTGAAAGGACCGGAGATGTCGCCTAGAGGGGGTGAATAGGCGAATTAAAAATTTGTAAACTAAATTGCAGCAGAATACAGTAACTTCGGACTGTCCAAGTGGTTCGGATAGTCCGAGGTTATATTCGGATAGTCCGAGGTTCTATTCGGATAATCTGAGCGTTTTAGAGCAAAGCATACCAAAAGATAAATCTAAGCTATTTTGAGAATATGACTTGCACCAAATGGAACTAATTAGCCTAGAGTACTTGAAACAAGTAGAAATTTAGGAGAAAACTTAATAGAAAAGTAGATCAGGCAATTTCAAGATTCAAAAACAAATATTTTAGCAAGAACAATATGTATGATCGAAATATACTAACGTAGCAATCAGAGGGGGGTGAATGATTGCGCGGAAGCTAAAATCTTATTTTTGAACTTTTTGAAACACCCTAATTGAAACTCAAATTACTTGGAAATCAGTTTATGCAGTTGGGACACCAGTATAGTAGTCTGCGCGACCAGTAGAGCACTTGGGCGACTAGTAGAACACTTGAGGCGACGGTTTGGGCACTGGCGACCAAGAGGGACACTTGGGCGAGCAGTAGGACACTTGGGCGACCAGTTTGGGCACCTAGGCGACCAGTAGGACACTTGGGCGAGCAGGTTGGGCACTTAGGCGACCAGTAGCGTACTTGGGCGAGTAGGTTGGGCGACCACGTGAACAACCTGGGCGAGTAGACCGACACATATTCACTAAAATATAAATTCTAGAAGATCCCACTGTTGGATTGATGTGAAAATTTAACTGTAAAAACTAGACTCAATTCTAAATCTAATAAAAAAATAATCAGGTCGATCGGATCTACAGATCTAAAGTTATGACCTTCGCAAGATGACTGAATCCGGGCGACCACGCGAGCAATCGGGCGAGCAGGACATCAATCTGGGCGACTACAAATTACTGAAGATCTAACCGTTGGATTGATGTGAAATTTTAACTATAAAAACTAAATTCAATTACAAATCAAACCCAACAAGAATCAATCCGATCGGATCTACGGATCAAAAGATATTACCTTTGTAAGATGATACCTTTGTAAAGAACCGAACTCCGTGATGAATTTCGTGACTGCTGTGATGAACAAAACTTCAAGCGATCGATCAACTATGTCGAAGCCAAGAGCAAATCACAGCCGCAAGAAGTAACTCTCTGGAAGATTGATTTTTATTTCATAGTCTAAAGTACTCCAACACAAGAGTACAAACCCTAAAATCTTGCTCAAGAATAAACAGGAAACACCTCCCCCTATTTATACAGAGCAAACACATAGAGATAGAATACAACTCCACTTCCAACATGGAAAGAGTTCGTATCTATCTCTACTTGGCCCAACATGGCCAAAACCAAAACCTTGCACGCATGAACAGCCCACCTGCTGCGCATACGTGACTAACCAGCCTTCATGTGCATGTTCTCTAACCCGAACGTCTCGCATGACATCCTCGACCACCAGGACCTCGATTCCTCTCTGAACCTAGTCCCGAACCTCAGTTCCTCCACGAACCTAGTTTCGGTCCCGTCATCGACCACGTTCGCCCTCGAGCAACACCTGCACATGAATAAACACACAAACCGTGCACGAGCACAAGTCCACGACTTGACTCAAGGTCAATCCATGCAACCACTTACATGAGTGCATTGCATCAAGCAGAATCCATCATGCTATCATCATCTCAACATGGCACATGCACAAGCACCACACATGCTATAATCAAAGTCACTATACAATGCCAATTTCACCATTCAACCAATTTTTCATCACATGATCTCACACAAGAAGCAAACATGTATATTTTGATTTTTCACCCGAAGTTCGGATCCTTGAGGGGATCCTACGTCTCCGTAGAGGCGGCTCGGTCACACTTGAGTCGGGGTCTCTTTCAACCCTCTTCCTCTCGGTGTTGCACAAATGCACTCCCGGTCTTCACTCGTTGATTCCTTCCCTTACGGAGGTGGAATCGGCCTTCACAAACTTCCCACGGCCAACCACACAAAGCACCGGTGGCTCGTAGGCGACCTCCTAACCGTCTAGGAGTCTTCAACCTCCAAGAGTAACAAATGCTCACGAAGAACAAACTTGGAGATGAACTCAAGTGCTCAAAGATCAAATCTTGCTCAACACACACCTCTTCCAACTCTTCTCAACCCTTCTCACTAAGGGGATCACTTAGATCTAAGAGTGGAGAGGGATTTAGACTCAAGAATGAGAGGAAAACTCAATTCTCACCTTTCCCCACCGCCTCTTTGAGTTAGGAGGGGAGGGGGCTTTAAATAGAGGTCCCCAAAACTAGCCGTTGGGAGTCAGCCTCGACTCAGTTCAGACAGTCCGAGCTCAAGTTCGGACAGTCCGAACGAGTTAAGAATGGCTAACAGAGAGACCCAGCTCGGATAGTCCGAAAATATGTTCGGATAGTCCGAACAGCATTGAGCAGCCCGATGAAAATGAGCATAACTTTTGACTCCGAACTCCGATTTTAGTGGTCTTGGACTCTACCAAAAGCTAAGAACGAGGGCTACACAACCAATAAGGTCTCACTATCCAAATCTCAAAGGATAAATACAGATTTCACTAAGAATCCAAGGGAGACCTACAATTCTCACTTTTCGGCACCACCAACACCACTCTCTCTCTAAGTTTCACAAGGATGGATCACTTGAGCACTTGACATATCTAAAAGTCATTCGACGTCGCATCCCTCTTAATAGCACAGCAATCGTTAGACTCAAATTAAATCAAAGATAATAAAGTCTAGAAATAGTCACTTGTCGTCTTCTTTCTTAATGCCAGTGCATGAAGACCTTCACCATATAATTGATGACATTTTCGCCTTGTCCAACTTGACTCGATTCACCTCATGAGACTCTCGTCCTATCAATCTTGACTTGATCATCCTCTCCGATGATCTCCACGCCAAGTTGATCTTGACTTAGTCCTCAACTCTTGGTGACACCGCCGTCTTGTTGACCTCGGCTTAACGATCATCCTCCACGATACCTTAGTCATCATACACACACGTGACCTAATTATTTTCAAACCACTCATGAAAAGCATTAGTCCCAAAAGCTCAATAGATATGAAGAAATTGATATTTGTGAGCAGTTAATTACCACAAGTGTTTCATATAAAGAGGCACAATATAAATGGAAACACTTGACATAAGAAATGTTCTCTACTAAGTGCATCATGATGAATATGTAATTGATCTATATGCACTAGAGAAATAATTGCCGATATGATGAATCAATTAAATCATGGTAAGGATCACAGTCTTTACTTAAATGAAGCACATGATAGAATATACACGAATTGTACATGTGCAACTAATATTTGGAATAAGGGTAAATATGTGATCCAACACTAGATTAAACTTCACTAAGAGAATTGCATGAGAAGATATACAACTAAAACATGCATGCACCAAGTCAATCTATAGCAATATGAAGTTTAACTCTAGTTAATACATGCATACTAAAAACAAAGCCCATAATGAACTCAAATGAATATATATGCACAAATAAATATGACATGAACCAATGTGCATATATATAATCAACATGCTACTTGGAGTTCACTATGCATTTGCACAAAAAGAATGCAATAACAAATATAGAATAGATACCAAAATTGCATACCTTATCTTTGCTTAACCATCCCACTTGATTTTCCTCTAAATAGATGAGACTGATACTCAACTAGGCAATAACAAGTTAGTCTCATAGCAATATAATCATATTAGAGGTTTGTCATTTGTTAAGCACTAAGTTAAGCATTTACTCAATTACATAGATTATCATTATATGCGTTTGTCATTGATCACCAAAATAACATAAGTGCCTAGATGCACTTTCAATAAGATCTCCCATCTCTGATCTACTCACCAGATCTAGCTGACTCTTAATACCTGCCATGAGGAAACCACCCAGATCAAGACGGCGAGACAAGATCAGTTCAAGTGTAACTACAACAAGTTTGGGCAGCATACTAGAGAGTCTTTGGATGAGTGTTTTTAGCATTTCATCGAGATCCTAAGTGATCTTCGAGCTGTAGGCACCACATACTTTGTCTCAGAGAAAGCTTGGTATTTTCTTACGGCACTCGACTTCCATCTTTGGGAGATGAAGGTGACATCCATCAAGGACACCATAGATTTGTCGACTCTAATTCTTGATGGGCTTTATTCCCGACTCAAGACTCATGAGATTGACATTATCTATCGCAAGACGAAGTCACAATCGATAACTTTGGTAACTGATCCACTATTTCTGAGATTATCTTTGTTGTTTCCCTCTTTGCCCTCTATGAGATGAGCGATGAGTATCTAAAGTGATTTTTCGAAAAAAGAGCTTGCCCTCATAGCTAAAAAATTCTTCCATGCATATAAGAGGGTGAGAGGTGGATCTATCATCTATTTTGAGTGTAATGGCCCTAACCACATTCGGGAAAACTATCCAAACTGGAGAATGGCAAGAACGACTATGGTGGTACGAACAAGAACGACCACACTGGCAAGAATCACAACAAGAAGGTTCGTACTCGTGATCCAGTGCATGAGAAGAAGTACCACAAGTTCTCAAGAATAAGAACCTTTTTCACCGCATCATCGCTACACTTGACGATATCTCCCTCTCTGACATTGAGATATGGAGCAATAATGATAGAGAGGATAATCCGTAAGAGAAGATCAAGAGGCAACGACTTCACTAGTATGTGCTTCTTAGCTGACGAGAATGGCATAAGTGATAACGAGCTCTACAATCGGTCAAATGAGGTACCCTTCCTATGATGAGTTTAATGATGCATTCTGTAAGTAGGAAAATTTCATGCTAAAGTTAGATGTTTGGAGCTTGAGAAGCGATATTTTGTTGCATAAGCTTGCTTCACTTAGATCTGGTTCCTTCTGTAGCACTAATGACCGCTCCCTTTGTGATGCTTTGCTTGTGTGGTTGAAGAATCTAATGATCTTGCATGATAGTGTCTTGTTTGATCTTGAGGTTCTTAAAGTGAAAGATGTTAGTCTTTCTCATGCTCCTGGTACATCATGTGAAAATTGTACTAGGTTGCATGCTGAGATTGATGATATAAACTACTACCTTGTGAAGCTTTTTGCTAGAAATAATGAATTTGAACAATTTGCTTTTAAGAACTCAGTCAACTCTTATGAGGGCTATAGACAACTAAAACTTGATAATGATATTTTAAATAGCAAGTGTGCAAATCTGACCAAGGACCCAGTAGTTAAGCCATAAGATGCTTGTGTGCGATATGTTAAGATTGAGGAAAACATGGATAAAACCTATGAGGAGCTTAAGATATTAAGCTTAAGGTCTAGAGTTTTGGGATTAGAAATATCAAGTGTGTTTCTTATGAAGCTCTCAAAATTGAGACAGTTGTGCATGCGGATTCTAAAAAATCTTCCATGTCTAATGCGATAGAGGAATGTGCTAAATTTACAAATTCGCACGCAGAAAACTAGATTTGGAAAAAACAACAACAAGCCCACGGGAGTTAGAAAAACCAAGAATTAGCAAGAGCAAGCCCAACCCACCCCCTAAACCTCTCCCTATCCTAAATTATAAGGAGAATTGGAAAAATGTGAGCTCCAACCCAACCTTTATAAGGAACCCTTATTCTAGGGAGGCCCCTTCTCACCCCTACATCTAGGGGCTTTCTCCTTCCCTCCTATTATTTTCTTCAACATTTTTTTTATTTGTTATTTCTATTTTTAGTAAATAATTCATGGGTGCAAAGTAATAATAATGTTTAGATAAATAATAGGGGTGAGTAATAGGAAGTGTGGGTTGGAGATAAATTTGATATAAGGTGCTTCTAATTTTTACACCACCCCTAAATGACTGATTTAAGGGAAAAATATAAGGATTTGGGTTGGAGTTGCCCACCAACAGGCTGCCTTGTGTTCATCAAATCCCTTTAACGATTCGCTAAATGGGAACACAAATACACAATGCATCATATGTCGATCTGTACTAGTACATCATTGCGGCCGTAATTTCCAAATTGACCTTTTTTTTACCGACGTACTTGACGAGTCATTGGCACAGTTGCGAATGACGAACCGCTACATTCTTGGAGCTCCTCCGGTGCCTCGCTGATCGGCGGCTGCGCTCACCGCCGCGGCGCCGCGGCAGAGCGGACACGTCGAGTTCACCTGGAACCACATCTCGATGCACTCCGCGTGGAAGCCGTGCCCGCAGCCCGGCACGAACCGCCCGGCCTCGCCGTTCCCAAACTCCACCAGGCACACAGCGCAGTCGTCTTCTCCGCGCCGGTCACGTGGACGAACACCGGGAGCGGCGACGCCTCACGTGCACAGCTCGCTGCCTCTCCCACCATGCAAGCTGTCTGCGGCGGGCACGACGGCCGTGGAGCGGACAATGAGAAGGAGTTGGCGGCGCCGATGCCGTCGTTATTCCTTGGTACGTGTTTCTTGTACTGCCAGATGAAGCGCCATAAGAGGTAGAGAAGGACGAGGGCGACGCTTACGGCATCGAGCGCCGACGAGGCACGGCTGGAGATGTGCTCGTCCGGGCCCGGCGACGGCGCGGGACGAATGCCACCGCCGTCCATCGATCGATCTCCCTGTCCCAGACAAGACAAGCTAGCTTAGCCAGAGATGCAAATTAGGAGCTCTTTAAGGACGTGCAGTGCTAGCTTTAGTTCCTTTCTTAGTTGCGTAAGCAACCATTAATCCTAATCGGTCCGTCCCAAGTCTTCGCCGGCGAGAGGTAATCTAATACGATTGCGTATGTTATGCACTTTCGTAAATTCTCCCTCCGGTCATAAGTAGTAGTTGTTTTGGATATCGATAAAGTCTTTAAAACAAACTTTGATCACTAATTTATATTATGATATATTTATAAAGCTCAATAAAATTATAATATTAGCAAACTATTTTCGAGATAAATATATATATATAATTTTTATGTATCCAATTTAAATATTTAAAAAGATATTAACAGTCAAATTTTAAAAGTTTAAATGCATCTATATCCAAAATGACGATTATTTGTCACTGAAGAGAGTACTTCAGTAGTTACCAACGCCCATGCCCATGCCGCTGGGTTGGAATTTGGAATTGTTTCATTTCTTGAAAATTGAAATTAATAAATTGCTCCTTTGTTCTGTTTTAAGTGAAGTTCTAAACTCCGTACTGTCATAAAAAAGTTTGACCATTAAGGGTGCGTTTGGTTCGCTGTACCAGGGTGAACGGAATGGGATGGTACAGGATAAATATTGATACATGTGTTTGGTTGACTGTACAAAACCATCTCATCCAGGACGAAGTGGTACAGATTCTCAGAATATTCCCTAATTATTCCGTATCAACGCGTTCGCCCAAAATCGCCGAACCATCTCGTCCCGAACCTCCTCGCGTTCTCGTCTCCAACTCCTCGCGTTCCTCGTCTCGCCCGCCCGCTCCCGCCACCTCACGGCCCTCGCTCGCGCCCATCACCCCTCGCCTCGCCTCGCCCGCCCGCTCCCCTCGGCCGTCGCCCTCGCACCGCGCTTATCGCCCCTCGCCTCGCCCGCCCGCCCCTTTCCCATCGGTCGTCGCCCGTCGCACCCGCGCCCATCGGCCGCCGCCGCTCCCGCCAGGTGCTGCCTTCCCTCTCCTTCTCACTTCCCTGACTTCTTCTTCGCACGCACGCACGCATGGGATCTGCTCCGCTGACTTCTTCTTCTTCGCACGCACCGGATGGCTGGATCCAACCACTTTCTCTTGTGCTCCGCCTCTCCCGTTCGTCCCGAGGTATTGGATCCACTTCCTCTTCCTTTGTGTGGATGAATTTGTTTCTATTTCATGGAGGTGGAAATTTAGCAGTCCTTGAAGTGATGTGTATGTTTCTAGCAGTATTTCCATCACATGGATGCATGTGAGATGAAATATTTGTCATGAAAAATAGAAAAGAAATGGTATTCTGGAGTCTGGAACCTGCTCTACTGAACTTGAGCTGTTCTTGCCTTGGCTGCATCAGATGCCGAAGATGTACAAATCTTGATGCCCTTCAAGGTTTAGCAGCATGCCACATGCTGATTGTTGTGACCCTGGGGCAGCAGGGTTATTGCCTCAATGCATTGTTTCAAGTAAAGGCTATGGCCCCCATGCAGAAATGTATAGGGAACTAGAAAATGCAGTTGAAACCCATCTATATTCATAGACATAACCAACTAATGTAGGATGGAAATATATTCTCTATCCTTGTATTGTCATTTTGTTTCCTGCTTGTGCATATTGCTACTAATTATTGTTTATCCTGTATTGTTTATCTAAGATATGTAAATTAGGGCCTGTTTGGCATCGGTGTGCTTCACTGTAGAATCTAGTAAACAGGATATTTACCCTAATGTCTAAGATATGTAAATTAGGTCAAGTCATGAACAAACAATTTGGTTAGTTGTCAAGTGAGATGTTCAGTGAGATGTCAAGTGCTTCCAGGGTCAAGTCATGAACAAACATAAAATGCTCAGTGAGATGTCAAGTGCTTGTACCCTGATTACATCCTGTGAAAATTTGTGACAGTGTTGTTTGCTAGCATTGTAAGCCAGATATTGTCAAGAAGATGCAGAGACGGCAGGGACAAATGTCAAGAAGATGCCCAGATTTTATTTTCAGCTTTTTGAAGATGGCTTGAACTCAGCTGCAGGATGCTCAGATTTTTATTGTCAAGAAGATGCCCAGATTTTATTTTCAGCTGGAGTTGCTAGCACTTCGTTACTGGTTTTGTTTGGTAAAGCACTTGTTAGAGTAGCATATGAATGTGAATGCTATTAGCCAGACGTTTTCCAATTTAGATGTCAGTTTTGGTTCTTTCATTGAGCTGTCATTGTCATCAAGGTCTGTCACTGTAAAGCTCTGCATCCTGATGTGGTTGAAATTAGAAGTGGCTTTTGAAATTTTGCATCCCGATGTGGTAATGGTAATATGTAGTACTGGGTTCATGGTTCTCGGATCATTAATTCTGTTTCATTGTTAAATTTGTGTTCAAACGCTCCGAGTTTGCATTTTTGCCTCTGCATTGGGAAAATTGGCGACTTTGTAATTACTAGCAAAGTTTGAATCTTAAAATTTCTTCAAACATGATTGATCTGTTGTACTCTGTTTTACCCATTTGTTGGCTATTTGCCCTTGGTTGGCTGCCCACAACTATACAAAGTCATCAGATAAAAATAGCAGCTATGCAAACGTGAAAACATGTCCCGTCTGCTTGGAGTGCAGCTTCAGCGAGGCGGCAGCTCGACCATGCTCAAGAGTCACATATCCGATATCCACATATATTCCGATCCTAAGTCCTAACAAGTAATAACATAACAGTCCTTGATATTCAGCAACCAAACATCATCTCGCACCATCCCGCACCATTCCATCCAAGCAACCAAACAAAATCTTGTACCATCCCATTAGTGCAACCAAACACCCTTCTGCACCATCCCATCCAGACCATCCCATCCATCTGCACCATCCTATTCCATTCACCTCGTACAACGAACCAAACGCACCCTAATATACTTAAAACTATCTGGATTGACTACATGAAAAATATATCATTAGATTTGTTGCTAAAAATATTTTCATAATATAATAGTTTATTAGTATATACTCCTTCCAATCACAAAACATGTCGTTTTGGACATATATGCATTCAAACTTTTAAAACTTTTACTATCAATATCTTTTAAATATTTAAATTGAATACATGAAAATCATGCGTGTGGATTTGTCTTGAAAAATACTTTCGTAATATTATAATTTTATTGGACTTATAAATATATTACAATAGAAATTAATAGCTAAAATTTTGTTTTGGAGACCATATCAATTGTCAAAACGACATGTATTTGTGGCCAAAGTAACAGGTTAAAGATGCAAAAAAAAAAACAAAAAACAAAATAAAAAGTAACGGCTGAAGTCACATCTCTATACCGTAAAAAGGCAAGAACATCGTTTAGTAAAAAAAAAAAGGAGGGAGCACTCTATCGCCAAGACACTTAGGGTGCGTTTGGTTCGTTGTATCAGGGTGAACGGAATGAGATGGTACAGGATGGATGGGATGGTCCTGGATGAGATGGTACAGGGAGGTTGTTTGGTTGTCTGAATGGGATGGTACAAGATTTTGTTTGGTTGCTTGGATGGAATGATACAGGATGGTACGAGATGATGTTTGGTTGCTTGAATGGAATGGTACAGGATGGTACGAGATGATGTTTGGTTAGAGGAATGAAGTTTAATTGAGAGATGAGGTTTGTTTGAGGGATGAAGCTTGATTGACCGGGCTACCGATACAACGAGTAATCTCAACCGCGATCTCAACTGCACACAACAACACAAGACAAATACCGACAGACGTGTAGTTTATTAAAATGTCCAGTCAAATTACTTAACACAAGACAAATACCGAAGTGTAGTTTTGCTCCCAAGTGCAATCTTTACACAAGACAAATACCGAAGTGTAGTTTTGCTCCCAGGTGTAAAATTTCTTAACACAAGACAAATACACAAGACGTGTAGTTTTGCTCCCATGTGCAATCTTTGCACAAGACAAATACCGAAGTGTAGTTTTGCTCCTGTGTAAAATTACTTAATACAAGACAAAACACAAGACGTGTAGTTTTGCTCCCATGTGTAAAATTACTTAACACAAGGCAGATACATAAGACGGTAGTTTTGCTCCTGTGCAATCCTCAAGACGTGAACTACAAGTCCTCTAGCAAAATAAAAAAAATTCTGTATTCTAGCCTCTCCATGCATTTACAGTATTGTAGCCTTCAAGCTTGAACACGTAATGTAAATGTATTGCTCACATTCTAGAATTCAACGCCTCTTGTGTTTTTCCAATTTCGCACATTACAATCATATTGATTAGTCAAACTGAAGAATCAAGAAATGTTAATCAAACATCACATTCATCTACTTGTGACAGAGCATATGAAACAAATTCATGTCCATCGAAAGTAGAGCAGTTCTCAAGATTACTTTTGAGGGACGCGCCTTAGCTCACATATAAATGTGTTTCCTCCATTAGAATGAGTAATCAAACCTTTGTAGGATATCTCTTCTTCAGGATTGTCAAGTTCATAATGCCAACCTTCCTGTTGAAACGTTTGGAAGTCCTCAACACATCTAGGGAAAAAGACAGCATCAAGGTATACATCTACCAAGTTATAGAAATCACCAAAACAACAACATGAATGGTGATAATGCTACAAACAAGAGTCGCAGAACAAATAACTCAAGAAAATTTGTGACTATTAGGTATCACCTTGGTGTTTGTTGATGCAATCGATAACATGTCCGATCTGGATAGGTGAATGCATTCAGAAAGTGTGCATTCAGAAAGTGTGCAACTGGATAACATCGTCATTTGACATGACATCACTTCGCACTGTCTTCTTGTGCTTGTAAAGAACAAAGCAGTTGATTTGCACTCATCTATGATCTGCTCAGAGACCTTCTCAAATCCTAGCTTTGCAAAGATATTCATGGACATCATCTCAGATCTGCTTATGTCAGAACGAAACTGGTCACACATTCATTCTCAAGCTGCAACTTATATGAGTGTCAAGAGGTTACTCGAATGACAAAAGGTTGCAGTTTTGAATGTTTGATTCTTTCTCAAGCAGTGTATTTTCAGCTATCCCATTAAAAATTCATGAGCAAAGCAACTTATTAAAATGCAGAATTTTGATGATAAAAGCCGACCTTTGAGACTTAACACAATGCAACTTTACACTTTTTATTTCCAATCAACTATGCACTTACACTCGACTTGAGACATTGCCTCCCTCCCCCGTACTTTGGAAATTACAAGTAGAATAGCACATAAGACTAGCTCCTTCTGGTATAGATGAGTTCGGGCAAAAGGAGTCCTCACCATGCGGCACAGGGGAGGGCGAGGTGGAGAGATTTGGGGCGACAGCGCCACATGAGGAGGGGCGCTGATGGCGGCAAGATGCTTCGGCCAAGCAGGCAAGGCGCGACAATGCTGTGAGGCGCACAAGGGTAGAGCCGAGTAGTTGCGCGACGAGACTGAAGAGGAGGAGGAGGAGGATGACCGGTACGGCGCGGACGAGGCGGCGGGCAAGAGGGGCCTGGGCTTGTGGCGACGGTGAAGAGGCGGCGGCCGGAGGTGCGGAAGGATCCACCGGGCCGGAAGCGCAGGGTGAGGCGACGGCGAGTGAGGCGAGGAATCCCTCACTCGGGTGAGCGGTGATTGGGGCGAGGAAGAGGAATCCCTCAGTCGGGTGAGCGGTGCGAGTGGGCGAGGAGGAACGACGCGGTCCTGTACCGAGTGATTCAACCAAATTTGCCGAACGGAACGGTACAGCATCTCCAAGGAATATTTCAGGAATCTGTACCACCTCGTCCCGTATCGAATGGTTCCGTTCAGTCAACCAAACACAAGAATGAATTCAAATCCCGTACGGGACGATCCGGTTCACCCTGATACAACGAACCAAACGCATCCTTACATATTATAGTTGGGAGTCGCCAGTGCAGATGATTTAACAATTCTCGAGTCCTAATCTATTGCGTTGATTAGTTAGCACGATGTCCCAATCGAAGCACAGATCTGCAAGTTTTAGGGTGTGTTTGGTAGGGCTCTAACTTCACCAGATGAAATTTGGTGGAGCTGAGTATTCTTAGCTTTATCAGATCCGTGGAGCTAGAGCTGTGAATATATTAAGAGTGTTTAAATGGATCATTTTGTTTGTATTTTAGACAAAAATATAAACTTAATTCACTTTATTTTAGTCTACAAATTTCAGATTTCAGATAAAGTTAGGATCTAGAACTCTACCAAACATACCCTTGCTTTCTTAAGCACGTGGAGTGAATGAGGAGGCAGCACCGGTACAGCTATGCTGAGGTAGCTCCTGGTCTGATTCGGTGTGGTCATGTCTGCTTGGTGATTAATCATACTTACTTTCTTTAAGTGGAGAACTCGAGATAAAAGATACCGTGACATTCGTGATCATTTTCCCTGTACTTTAATTTTAGTGTGTCCATCATCCATGGAATTCTTCTCTCAAGGCTTTCTCTGGAGAAAATTTTGTTCTAGCTTGCCTTTTTTATTCTATCTGCTGCGCTAAATAAGTCAAGGACAGCAAGCTAGCTGCAACGCATAAGCGTTGGATAATTATCTATCTGCTGGCATTTAGAAGGTGGAGAAGTCCTAATTTGATCTTTCAACTTTAATTTGGGACCTGGTTCTTGCTACGATTTTAAAGTTTCAAGGACAACACTTTGGTTCATCAATTTTGAGTGATGGCATGATAAAAGGAACCACATATGTCAACGCCGGTGGGTTTAGGCTTAGCTTCCTAATGATTTTTTTTGGCAGACATGGCCCAAAATGAGATCAATATAGCACCTTTTTAAAAAGTTAACGTTCTAATTAAACCAGTTAGGCAGAGGTATAAGCTAGAGGATCAAAATTGGGACTTTTCTCAAGTAGCAATATGGGTCCAAGGCAAAACCCCCCTCTAGCCTCTAGATAATCTGATTGGGACACCTCTTTGCACCATTATATCGCCTAGCTACGAATCAACCATGTTATTTGTATCACGTCATGAGTACAATGCCAATGTCTTTGAACATTAATTTCCAAAATGAGTACACATCATAGCAATTTTACATGATCACACACAAACACATCATAGTGCAGAAATTTTGTAGGAAGTATACAAAATCCTCCAAAATTAATGCAAATTGCTTATATTTTTGGAATGTAATAATTTTTCAGGCTTCTATTGAAATCAAACTATTTCCTATAAAATTCCGGAAAGGCTCAAATTGTTGCATCGAGTTACTAGGTATACCATAACAGCTAAGGCACATATATAAAATAATAATTTTCAACTTCAATCCAGGAGTATGTACAGGTGGTGCGTGTAAAGGCACGAGCTTTTACATTCCAAATTAACCAAAAAAAAAAAAGGAAAAAAGTGTGACGTAAAACATTTTGATTGACAAGCTGATATGCCCGTGCCGCCCTGTTCGACTATTCGCCGCTCAAGGACGTGTTCAGCCTTGCACCACAACCACCGGCACAGCCACCGGGCCAACCTTGCGCGTCTTCACGCCGCCTGGCTCGCTGACGGCCGCGGCGCGGCAGAGCGGACACGTGGAGTTGGCCCGGAACCACCGGTCGATGCAATCGACGTGGAACCGGTGGCCGCACCCGGGCAGGAGCCGGCCCCTCTCCCCGTCCCTCATGTGCGCGAGGCACACCGCGCACTCCACCGTCCCGCCGGCGCCGGCGCCGGCGTGCACGAACACCGGGAGCGCCGAGATGTCCCGCTGCGTCAGCGCCGCCTTGCCCGCGCCGGCGCAGGAGGAGGAGGAGGAGGAGGAGGAGGAGGAGGAGATGGGCATCATATCCTGCGGGCGCGCGGACACGGTGAGCCAATAGAGGCGCCAGAAGCACACCACGAGGAAGGCCGCCACGCCGAGAGCCACGAGCGCCGCGCACGCGCGGAACTTGAAGTCGCTGCTCAGAGACGACGGCGAGTCCATCTGAGGACTGCACGTATGCGAGTTTCTTCTGTAAAGAAGCAGTGGAATTGAAAAGCAACAATGGCGATGTCTGTGGCCGCTCGACGACGATGTGTGCAACATATATAACATGGGAGTAGTATTGAACAGCTCCTAACTCCAGTGTCCTAAAATATGTTCTTTTTTTCCTATCTTAAAATTGTTTCATATAATATGTTATCTTGATGTCGTCTTTTGCGATTAGAGCAACCCTAACCCACCCCCTAAACCTCCCCCTATCATAAATTATAAGGAGATTTAGAAAAATATAAGCTCCAACCCAACCCCTATTATAAACCCCTATTTTAAAGAGGTGAGCATCTCCAACAGTTCCGTATATCCATACCGAATCCCTGTATTTTGGGCTCGATCGAAAAAACACCGCTCCAACAGCCCCTCGTCTTCTTCCCTAAATCTTCGCATTCCCTAAAAACTGCCCCCGCGATCCCCAATTTTCCGCGGCGATTCGGCTCTCCCAATCAGCGATTCGCGCCTCTCCCGCGGCCAAATCTTCTGCGCAGGTGTTCTTCGCGCCACTCCAGCTCGACCCCCACTTCATCCTCTGCAGATCCTAGAAGCCACGGTGGGAAGATCCTAGAAGCCACGGAAGCTTGGAGCCACCGCTGGGCCCGGCACGTAGAGGCGACGCCATGCTGGCATGCTGGCAGCCCCGCCTCGGCGGGCCACCCACGCCACTGCTTCCGGCCACCCTTGTCCTCCTCCTCCGCCTCCACGGCCGCGCCACGCCAAGCCGCCCGGTGACTTCCACCGTGCATCCATCATCCACTTCTCCCTTCGCGGTGAGGTGCTCCTCCCTATGGTCTCGCTCTCGTTGGGGTTTTGTGTCGTGCATGCGCCGCTGGGGTCAGAGAGCCGGCGGTCGAGAGCCAAATAGGGGAGGAGCAAATACTACATGCCAATACAAGTCAGGATCTAATGAAGGTTTTTTAGGAATGGAAAATGGATTGCTAAGATGGAATGCAAGAGTGTTGTTAGATTATCTTAGATAGCACCAACTTGATTGGTTCCACATATTTTCCCTCTCAATGGTTTGATCTAGTTATAGTCCTATGTATGGTACCAGCAGTTTCATCTCTCTTCGTTCTTATTTTGTTCCTTCTAAGACAAATATAAAACACTAATGTTGCTATTACTTCCTATGCTGTCTCTAGAAGTTCCATTACATGATATACCTCCTGCACTGTCTCGGTAGGTTCTTTTGGATTCCATATTGAAATTCTTGGCGAAATTGTGCGGCATAGATGCAGTGATCTCTCTGCCTAGTGAACACATACTAAGCCATGTTTCATTTTTGTGAGTTAGATGAGATAGGTGGAAGGAGTTCAATCCATAAATGTTTTGTTTTAATGCTTGTTTTACTGTATGAGCAGCTGATTATAATCTTTTATTTACGAATGCTTGTTTTACTGTATGAGCAGGAGAAGTGTAAGATTGCCTCAATACAAGTCAGGATACAAGTCAGTGTAATAACACCTTGGCTTGAAATGAAGGCAATTGCAAAGCGGTTCCAGGATTCAGAATCCGGCGGGTCTGCCATATTCTTATCTCAGATTGCACATGAGAATGTACAAACAGAAATGAACAAACATTCTAGTCACAGGATTGATACTTACGGTGCTCGTGTTTCTAAATAGCTTTGAGAGAGAGCAAATTTTTTACTAAACCTATCGTTCTTTGATTGTTGTTCATATCAGACATTACTATAGGTTCAGTTTGTATTTTGCTTTGGCTCAGAAATTGTTGCTGATTTAGTAATATATGCAGGCACTAGTTCATTCCAAAGAACAGACAGGAAAAGATCAAGCTTGTTCAGTATAGTTGTCATATTATCATTTTTGTATCTGGGAGTTTGAATCTTTGGGAGCTTTGTGCTTTCAGTAATCGATAGCTTGGGAGTTCAACTGAACCTCCGTGCCCCACGTTAACCTTGGCCCCTGGATGCATTTGTGGCGCTCTATTGGCTAGCTATGTCGCGGCTACAAGACGATTCGATCTGGATCTCGGTGTCGACTGGTGTCTGAGAGACCTAAAAGATTTGAGCAGAGCATACTAGATTCGATCTGGACTTCGAATCTACCTCATGGTGATTAATTAACAGTTTTTTTGGGAAAAAGAAGGGAGCTGTTGGAGGAAGGGAATTTTTATTGGGAAAAAGATTTTTAGGAAGGTCCCAATTAAACGTATTGGGAGTTAAGATTTTTGGGAACTGTTGGAGATGCTCTTACCCCTACATCTAGGGGGTTTCTCTTTGCCCCTATTATTTTCTTTGGCACTTTTTTATTCATTTTATTCATTTTAAAATAATAATTCATGGGTGCAAAGTAATAATAATGTTTAGATAAATAATAGGGGTGAGTAATAGGGAGTGTGGGTTGGAGACAAATTTGATATAGAGTACCTCTAATTTTTATACCATCCCTAAGAGCATCTCCAACAGTGCCTAAAATCTATTCCCAAAATCTGATTTTGGGCTTGATTGTAAAAAAAAGTACTCCAACAGTTCCTCTTTCTAGCTCCTCAAATTTTGGCACGCCCAAAAACAGCACCCCGACTCCTCATTTTTGTGCGCTCTGTCCGCTCCCAATCAACATTATTTTCGCCTGGGATGGCCCACCGGACCAATTCAAAGGTGTTTTTGGGAGAAAATATAGGAACTGTTGGAGAACAAGGTATTTTGTAGACCCAAAATTTTTTGGGAAGGTCCCAATCTAAGAATATTGGGAGTCTAAATATTAGGAACTGTTGGAGATGCTCTAAATGAGTGATTTAAGGGGAAAATATAGGGATTTAGGTTGGAGTTGCTCGAGTGCATACCGCCTCCAAGCATATTCGGCACATGCTGCGGCATGCGACGAGAAGAATTTTTTTTTTTGAAAGCAGACGAGAAGAAATTGTATGCAGGGAGGTGAAAGTTAAACAAGTCTAGTTCAGTGTGTAGACGAGATCTTGCATGTAGCTCGGCCCAGGAGCATGTAAGACCAAGAGGCGGAGCTCAGATTCGCATAAGGCAGCTACAGTTAACACCAAATACTACCTATATTGAGCCATAAGAAAAAAGTATAACAAAAATGCACAATTAAACTGAAATTTGATCTCCATGCCTTATGATACAAGAAATAGATAAAACATGGCAAAACAGTACAACGTAATGAACTGGTACCAAAGTTAATACCTAATTAACGAATGTTCGATGCATCTGAGCCTCTCATATCTTCATTAACAAAAGTACAAGAACCTGAATCTGTCAAGACAAAATTGTATATGAAAATTAGAAACACAAAACTACAAAGTTAATTATTGATGCGAATTGCAAAACAATAGTGCAACATACCACTAACATGGGGTAGTTTTTGCTTACGTGACCTTATACTTTGAAATATTTCTAACTCTTGTTATCTTCAATGCTTGCAAATACATCTTGCTCAATTTACCATGCCATGCTATCATTCATCCATTTATCACTCATCTTATTCTGCAACTAGTCTTGACAATGTTCATAGTTGATAAGGCTCTTTCTACTATTGTGATTTGCAAA